>JAVQIZ010122198.1:0-14317 GCA_036023535.2 Galaxias brevipinnis | reverse complement strand
AGTATTGAACAGCCAAATCTGATTCAACTGACAAAACTCTGAGTCGGGTACAGCTCTAACAGACACATTCCCTATTGTCCTTTACCAATGTGACAATCTCTCTAAATCAGGGATCAATGTCTGACAATTTTAGGCTAGCCTATATATAGCCTACATAGGCGATATGTAGCTCTGACAAGAGAAACAGTAACAGAACATGTGATCTTCCGTTTTGTGCTCATGAAACTAAAGCAAGGTTACATTAGTTATCTCGTATTCTCTTTGTCTTAAACACAGCAAAAATGTAAGACATGATATAATCATTTCAAAATAACTATGCCCACTGCATAATTTAGACTACCCCGTTATTACCTGGGGAGATGGGGGGCATGTCAATAATTCAACATCGATAAATTATTCCCTTAATTAGAATAAAATACAATAAAAAAAATACCCCCTACATAATGAAAAACATAAATGAATCAGTAGAAATATTGCATTTAGGAACTACCAAATAGCTAAGACAGAAATGTCCACACCTTTAGAAGTCTTAGGCTAACAAAGCCTTTTTTCCTTAATCAACCTCTAGGCAATAACCAATCCATATTGTGGTCAATATGCAGTTTGCTTTCAAACTATCTGAATTTAAAGTTAATCAAATGCCATTATTTCAAATCAAATTCCAAAAGAAAGTGTTCAAAATGAGATACATCACAGCATGTTGCTGGCCTCTTGTGTCTTCTAGGCTCATTAAAACCTGAACTTAGGCTTGCACTTCATTTCCAACACCGCCCTGCTCCCAGCATAATATTGGTACAAGCTCTTTGTAAGGAAATTAACATCATGCATTAATAGCGTGTATTATTACTATTATTATGAGTTAACATTGACAGCCATAGATGTCACTAACTTCTGTCACTAACTGTCACTAATTCATTAGTGTATGGTATTCGGCACAAAGCACAATATGGCGTAGACTTGGCTTTCAGCCTGCTTGGCCACTGATAAAAAAACGTAGTGGGTTTCAAAAGAAGACCTTTGTCTAAAACCCCAGTATATCAAAGACTACATTTGAAGTCAAGTAAGTTGCAGCTTAGGCTAGTAGTTATAAGTAACTGTGCCTCAGGGAGCCTGACATTCAAGACGCTACACTTCCTCTTTTCTGTAAAACGACAAGGTTCACTAATTCTGCGCCGCTATTTGTGAGGTAGGCCTAAGTGACGGGCTGCTAAATAGACAGGGTCCCTTCAAAACATGTGATTTAGCACGTGATTTCACTAAATGCTTCAGTTGGGGCCTCTGATGTAGCAACTCTATCCAGAACTAAGACTTGAATGGGCCATAAAATGCATAAGCCTAGTGTTGAAGAATTTGTTTAAAGCTGACCTGCCTTAGGTTTTCAGAGTGGTCTGCGATTGTTTTTAGACATGTAGACAGATGTTGCCAAGTTACATGTTTTATATCATGGAATCAGCTGAGAGGCCTAAATTAACCTTTTAGATCCAGTACTGCTTGAGAAAATATAGATGTAGAACAGCCAGTCCTAGCTGGACTTGGACCCAGGCTATTGATAACAAGATAGAAAGTAATCAGGCATAGTCTTTGATACAATACCGAGCCTTGAGGGTCCAGCACGGCGACTAGGACAACAAAATACTACTAATAAAGCTGAGCTATGCCATTTTGCCCTATCGCAGGCAAAATGTCAGTCTCCACTTTTCACATTATAAACTGTGAGGAACTTTGTTTGACTAAGAGCTGTTAAAAATGCTTTCCTTGTATTCGTTTTTTGGTACTGTATATTGTGATCGTTACAGCTGTTTTTCGAGTAGTGGTTTGAAACAGGTCACCAGTGTGAGTATGATTAGCTAGGTGACAGGGAGGGTTGATACAGCAGTATGTCTATGACACAAAATGAGCCACCCCCCCCTAAACAAACTCACATGCCTCAACTTCAGCACGCAATTACTGCCTTCCCAGTCACATGATCCAAATAAACTTCCAGACTGAGTCCGCTAAAATGACAGAGCAATTAATGAACTGACTAACTTGCTACCTGCAAATCATGCAGGTGTGCATAAAAAGATCATTAAAACTAAGTGCCTGCTATAGGAATCTGGTCACAACTTACCATTGAACTTGATGAAAACCTCAATAAAATGATAAAGGTAGCTACCTAATCATTTGGGATTTCAGAAATCTATGATGCATAAGTATTGCACATTGTACTAACACAAAATACAACGGTCTTGGTTCCACTGCACAGCTCACACCTACTTGGCTGCGACTCTACAGTCCCTGCAGTATCTGTATAGTTTATCCAGAGTTTAATGGATCTTAAACCCGGCCAGACAGTTCTCTCACGGAAAAGGGTTGAGTACATCAACACTGTAAACTAGTCAGGCCAGACAGGGAAATGAACACTGCACTTTTTTTAAAGGCTAAACCTATCGCCACCAATCCGAAAACAGAAAAACAGACAAAAATATTACTCAAATAAAATATACTGACAATTAGCTAACATAACAAGACACTGACAAGGCCAGTCCAGTCACGTTTGCTACCACTCAAATAGTGTTGGCAAACCTCGATAAAGAACAATCTGCCACATAATCAACAAATAACCAGCTGAGCTAGCTGCACAGCCACAATAGTACAGACATTATGCAAACTGTTTTGAATGACAGGTAATCTTTCTTAACTGAATGTAAAGTTTGTGATGTTGCTGTTGGTTTAGAATATGTTGATACTGGTCATACAATAAGATATCTCTTGTCTGTGATGCAGTGGATAATATTAAAATCAGCTAACGTTAGCCAGCTAGCTCGCTAGCTTCAGCTTGTGCACGAGTAGAGGCCCAGCTGATGACTTCGGAGACAGCAGCAAACTCTACCGCAAGGAATTTTAACATATTCTACAGAACACAGTAATTGGCTTTTTTGAATAGACAGACAAAAATGTACAACTCTGGCATTTGCTGAGTGAATATATTTTGCTACCTGTTCTCCTCAAGCAGGACTGCCCATTATGTTCTGTCGATCTGTCTGCACTAATTCTGATTGTAAACACTTGCGAGTCAGGCGGATGTACTGAAGCACAGCTGATAGAGCATGTGACCAGGGTCTGGACTCCACCAGGTCTGCTGAAAAAGTAAGAAAGAGGTCTCTGTGGGTAAATCTGAGCATCATTGCAATATTTTTTTAATGCGAAAACAGAACACAATTTCGCGTAATGTAAATAAAATTGCGAAAAAGACGGCAGCTCACTAACTTAGTTAGTATTTGATAGACAAAGTAATTTGCCTGCCACACATATACCATGAATGCATCCTCATGGCTGTGCAAACAATACAATGGTGGAATTACATTATTGATGAATATCATGAAAACCAGTCATATTAATTCTCATCGGTGAACATCTATTTTGCAGCTCCTGTGGAAGTGAACACGAATTAACCCAGGCCTGAAGATGTTAGTGGATACATCTCCATGTCGGCAGAGCATGATACCTGCCACTGCTAGGAGGTAATGTAACCTAAAAAAAATTTTGGGAAAATTTTACTCACTAGAAATAACTTTCTCTTCTTAGGGAGAATAAGACTTTAAGGTCATGGCTCAAGAGAATGACTCCCTAAAATCAACCTTAATGTTTGAGGAATGTGAGCAAGGTGGTGGGCAGTAATGGCATTAATACGTCAACATTGAAGGCGGTGGAACAGGCAAACGGGGAGTATAGCCTATATTGAAATAGCAATAATAATCATCATCATTATCATTATCATTACTAGTGCCGCATTCAGGAGTACCATTATCGTTATTATTACTGCTAATATTACTGATGATTATGCTTCTGTGGACTCTGATTGGCCCCAGCAGAGTTATCGTCATGGTAACGAATAGCAAAAAAACTGCTTAGCTTTATTGAATTACTCTAAAAGCCATTCTAGGCAAATGGGGCTTGAACATTTCCCCATCTGCAGGAATGTTCAACTGAACAGAGGAAAGATATGGGAGAGAGCGCGCACTAGATGGGCATCGACAAAAAAAGTAGAAAGGGACATAGAGACTGCACTGAAAGCCTGAGCTAAAAACCAACGACAACAACATGGACGCAAGTCAAATAAAATAGCAGGACAAGGTAGATGTTCAGTGCATGCAGCATCTCCCATATGATGTGGGTGACACACTGGTACTGGCCTTGGGCTTGACACATACACATTGTTTCCTCATGAGCGTACATAATGCCACCAGGTCACCAACTCTCCAGTTTGCCCTAAAAATTCACCCATTTCATGGCTTGGCCTACCAACACTATATTCCCTGACCTTGGTAACAGTAATGGTGTAACCCAATTAAACAAAAAGGATTTTTTATCTATACGCAAAACTTTACCTGATACTGCAGGGTCAGGAAAATAACTTTGTGTCTGTTTATATCTAGCCACTCGGCACTAAAACAAGTAGGAAATGACCATGATGCCACCTTCTCAATATCTTTCAGAAACATGCAATGGCCTCATCACCCCTCCTCTCTTTACTGTTCCATGTGTGTTTCTACAGATTATATCATGGTATCATCAGAACTGCAGATTAGTGTT
Source organism: Galaxias brevipinnis (assembly GCA_036023535.2). Classification (NCBI taxonomy): domain Eukaryota; kingdom Metazoa; phylum Chordata; class Actinopteri; order Galaxiiformes; family Galaxiidae; genus Galaxias; species Galaxias brevipinnis. The sequence goes on along the minus strand of JAVQIZ010122198.1, from coordinate 9,742 downwards.
GTGCAAAGAAAAACACAAACAAAATCTTCAAAGATTGTTGAATAAATATAAATACTGATATGAGTACATTTTCTGTGGCAGGTGACACCGTTATTGAGTGTTTACTATTTGAGGAATCTGCCAACTAGGACCTGTAAGGTGTCTGTTTCTAAAACGGCTATCTCCGATGTGCTTATGCTCTTGTGCATTGTGCATCTTCCACAATGTTTTCACTCCTGGATAGATACAGTTTGCCACTTCCTCTCAAGACAGAAGTGGACACATTGGTACAAAGCCTTTTTTTGCTCAGAATTACACTACTACGATTCTTAAGAAAGGCGTTTCGGACTGTTTTATCCCAAAATGTAACTTCAGAAATTGAATTTTAATTCTATAACTTGCAACCTAAGGTAAGGCAATTGTATGGCTTTTATAACAACAAAAAAAGGATTTCAGCAGTGCTAACAAATTTGTATGTGTCAACAATAACTATTCAAACGTGAATAAGTAATCAACTGCCTGAATGGCAAGGACAGGTGGCCACTACGACCTTGACGTAATGGCTGGTGAAAATAGCCAAAACATTTGAGAATAATTAATTACAAATCAGTAATGGTAAGCTTTAATAGTAATTTTAACTCAACTTGATTGTATTAAAAAAAAGAAAACCTAAAAAAAAATATCCTAACTTTCAGATCCTTAATTTTAAACAAAGTGTTTACGGTATGATTTACAAAGAATCTGAAGCATAGTTAAACACGTCATATTGGCACTCTTTTGACACAGACAGTCTTAAAAAGGTGTTCAAAATATTGAAAAAAACATTTTTAATTTAAAATAAACAGGTGTTATCATTGAAGGTTTGGTCTCTGATGACCACCGTAAACAGAAGCAAGTTTAATATTGTATGCAAAGGGAAGACACTATTTTACTAGCCTCAAGTGCAGTATGCTAACATTGCATATTACAGAATACCCCACTATTGAACACATGGGGTTTAGATTAATAACAAGTCCCTATATGTTTTATAGTGTATAACATTACAATTAGCTCAATTAAATGTTGAGCATGTTTTCTGAAAGCACGTATATCATAGAAATAGAAGGCCTACTTAGGTCACAATGGAGGATCAGTGTTATTTATAGTGAGATTTAAGACAGGCTAAATAGACAATATTCAAATAATACAAGCAAACTCTTTATAAGACAAGTGCACTAGTCACAAACAACATAATAATAAAAACACAAAAAGATTTATCCAACATTTCCCTATAAAAGAACTAACTGGCAGTGACACTTCATAGCATGTATGGCACAAGGCATTTGTGGCATAAAAACATATTTTTTATAGGTAATGCAATATGATAATTGAAATTCTAAATATAAAAAGCAAATATCAGAGGTGAGGCAACACCCGCAAGCATCAACCTCCTGATAGGTCTCTACCTCACCTCAGTCAACCTCTTCCAGCCACATCTGTTCTTGTCCTCGACAATGAGAGTGTACAGTCAGCTAGTTAATGATGATAATCACGGGTTCTAAAACACAGTAATTGGTCATACCATTTCGATTCTTTCAACAGTGTCACGTTGCCATGCTGCAACATAGTTTAACTGAATGACGGGTTACGTTGGTGAAGTGGATCAAAGAACCCTGTTTTAGTCAGAAGAGCCTTTAGGTGGTGCCACGTTGCTTGAGTTTTGCAATGTGATGGGTCAGACAAATACGCGGTGCTCACTTCTCTACCTTCATGATGATGATGGTTTGAGTGCCAACATTCAGTTCTTTCCAAGTATTGTTCCCCTCTTCAACTGGAATGTTGTCTTCCGTTTCATCTCCCTCGCTCCGTATCTTCTCTCCTTCCTCTCCCTCCACCTCTTCATGTGTGTCTATGGTCCGATCCTCCTCACCCATCACCTCCTGGCTCCCCTCTGGGGTTCTGTCAGGCTTGCCAGGGTCCGTTCCAGGGAAGTCGTCCTGGCTGATATCATTGGCGCCTTGGTTGTGGTCTTGGCCCTGGTTGTGGTGGGGATGTTGGCTGAGGAAGAAGGTGAGGATGGTGTGTTTGGGGAGACCCAGCTGGGCCGACAGGGTGTGGACCGCCTCCTCGTCCGGGTGGAGACCCACGTCCTGAATGAAGCTCCGCAGGATCGCCAGGGCCTCCCGGGACAACCGTAACCCTTCCCCTTTGACCTCTCCCTCTTCCTTTTCCTTCTCGTCTCCGCGGGCCATGCCTTTCACCATCCCCCCGTCTCTGGTCTGGGTATCATTGTCTATATTCTTGTCCTCCTCCACACTGACATAACGCTCCCCGTCTCCTATCCCTTCCTCCACCCAGTCTTTATTCAGTCTTTGCTCACAGGTACGGCTTCTGGCCAAGGCTCTCGGCGGTCCTGTACTTCCCGCTGACTCGGCGGGTGCTGCTGTGAAGGGTTGGCGTGGAGACAGCTGAAGTCCTGCCTGGGGCTGCGAGGGCTGCTGCAGTTTTGGGGTCAGAGGGCGCTGATAATGTTGCTGTGTCAACGGGGAGTGCTAAGTGTGGTACATAGAGAGAGAAAAAAACGTGAACGTCTAACACATACTATCTGCTGTATGTTAGCGAGTATGTAGGTGAGTGTACGTGGGGAGCTAGTGTGCATTGGCATCTGTGTATGTGCGAGAGCGCCGATCAGTGTCTGCGTCTCCGTTGGCACGGGGTTGGTTGCCTTGCCTCACCATTGTTTTATCGGCCATCAACGGGGGGAGTCTGTCGGTGGCGTGCTGCTGCAGCAGCGTGTGGCTCTCCAGCTCGTACACGGCGTCCCGCTCGGTCTGGGCCAGGCTCAGGAAGCGGCGGATCATACAAAGGTTCTCCCAGAGAGTCCGGTTCTCTGGGCTTGGATCTTCTTTCCAGCGCAGCAGCTCACACAGCCAGCCCTGCAGTACAATCACATACACACCCACACATGCACACACACACACACACACACACACACACACACACACACACAGAGAGAACACAGATACACACAGAGAGAGAGAGAGAGAGAGAGAGAGGGAGAGAAAGAGAGACATAACGTGTTAGAACATCTAAACTAAAGGATTTTGGTGTGTTATAATTCAGCTCTGATAAAAAAAGGAACAAGGTATTTTTTTCCAGTACAAGGCAATTTGACGAAAGAAAAATCCAACCTCCTGCAATTAATTCATAAACAAGAGTATCTGCACATGCACATCAACACAAACCCCACTCACACACTATAGCTGGCTTAAGACCAGCACACACACACACACACACACACACAAACAAACAAAAACACACACACACACACACACACACCTGGCTGTAGCCCAACACTAGCACACAATTCCATCCAGATGCACAGTGCAGATACAACACACACAGAGATCCAACATGGTTCTGCCTGCCAAATAACCAGGCACAGTTACTGGCAGATAATGGTAGAAAGAAAGAATTAGAGTAACCACGGGTATGACAGTGAGATGGAGGTACAAGCAGCACAGTGAACTACAAAACACTTGAGAAGGAGGAAAGAGGGACAGCCAGATGAGAGGAAGAGCGAACGTAGCCCTTGGAGGTTTGTACCACCTGTCTGCACTGGCATTACCACAAAATGACCTCTAAATATACTAATGATACTAATGAGTTGAGAGAGAGAGAGAGAGAGAGAAGAGCAGATAGGCGATAGAGACAAGAGGAGTCAGGAATGGGGGACATAGTTAACGCTATAACTAGGCAGACGCGACGAGATAGATTAAATCCCTCCATTCCATGATCCTCAAAACAAAAGGCAATAACAAGCTTATGGCAGTGATTTCAAAACAAGAACAATGAACACCAAAATAATCTTTGTTAGTATATTATGTGTGTGTGAATGTGGGGTTGTGTGTGTGTGTGTATGTTAACTAATAATTGAGCACACAACAGTACTACAAGGAAGTGATGAAACTCATCTGTACCACAGCGGGCACATTATCTGGCCTTTTATCACAGGAATCTGTCAATACTATGGTTCAAAATTTTTCAATTTGACAGTGTGTGTGTATATGCCTAGAATATGTGTGCGTGTGTGTGCTTCAGTGTGTCTTTGAGTGTAGATACCTGGCTCTTGGAGGCAGCCACTTTAGCAAACATGGCTTGGGAGACCTTGGCTCTCTTCATCTCCTGTTGGATCTCATCATAGATGGAACTGGTAACTTTGAGAAGTCCCCTCTCCACAACCGGGGGGGCCCTGGCCTGTCCGAGACAAAGAAACAGACAGACAAGAGACAGAAATATTACAATAGGCCAGAAGGTTTCCGACAGTTTTTCCACAAGAATGAAATTCAGACAGACCACATGCAAATAGAAAAAAAAAAGATAAAGAGAGGGTGAGAGAAAAAGAGAGGAAATGGAAAAAAGTACAAGGTGTGATAAACAAATTGGCCCAACTCACTGAAGGGAGCCCTACGGAGACCCTGGAGGGCCAATCTGTTGCCTGGATACAGTTGCCATCCTCCTTCCTTAACTGAAACATTACAGTCAAACATGACATAAGAACATGGAACACCCACAGCTTTGGAAAGGAGTTCCCTGAGTGTGTCTCGGGCCTGCCATGCTGACCTGTGTGGGGCCCGGTGGTGAGATGCTACAGGGGGTGGAGGCTGTCAAGCTCCTCTCTCTCTCGTCCTGGTAGATGCGGTCTCTCTCGCCCTCCGGCAGCAGTAGGAAGGTCTGCATGGCCCGCAAATTAATGAGCAGGGATTGGGAGGCGTGCTTGGGGTCCTCCTCCTTACGCAGGATCTCAGAGAGCAGGCCCTGACACACACACACACACACACACACACACACACACACACATTACGCATTACATATGAGAACATAGACATGCATGGACCCAAGCTATCTATGGACGGGTTTATTTGTAATGCCGAACATTCATAACAATGAACCAATTCATAACCGCTTCAAACAAATAGGAACATTTGGGCAGAGCTAGTTCAAGCTAACCTAAAGTTGACTCCCATAGAGACTTCCCGCTAGCATACAGTAGAGTCCCATTGAGACTAGACAAGTTTGTGCAAAGCACTTCTTATTCTGAATTAACATCTGCAGACCGCTTCTCATGTGAGTACAATTTTGTGGTGAATTATTGAGTTATTTTCATAGACGGAAGAGCGGCTTTGATTGTGCGGCAATCCTCAGACACCCACTATGCTTGCCCTGTTGATAGAACGTCGCATTGTAATTTTGCTCCGTGAAATTCCAACAGTTATTTTGCCCCTGTGCTTTCTTAAAATGCCACAGTGCCTGCATAGGATACTCAGAGCACAACAGATCACAGTGCAGAGTGATTGATGACGACACTTTGTCTTCCTATATAGCTGCAGTGCATCTCAGAGGGGTCTTCTAATTTAACCCTGGCATCTTGGCCTCGTGCCAGTCCACCACAGTGCTCCACCCTGTTTCACCATCACCTTGGTGATGGAGAAATGCAGGCAGGGGTGGTTATGCAGCAGTAAGTCGCATAATTATGAAGACGATAATAACAATAATTATAGGAGAGGGCGGAGGCTGGTAATGCTAGACACAGCACTACACGGTCGGCTTTACGGCAGAGGGTGACGGAGCTGAGAGGAGGCACACACTAACTGGACTATGTTTCAATAAGTCTCTGTGTACAGTCCGTCAGCCCGTTTATAAATGAAATATACTTACAGTAAAATTGAGTTTTTCATCCAACAGTTTGATCGTTGTAATTAGTTCTGCCCAGTGCCCGTTTTTTCCCATTGATATGTTGCACATTGATCAAATAATTCAATCAATCAAATCCTCCATGTATGTGTTTAGCAATTTACTCAAAATTCCTAGATTTATATGTACATTTTATATATGTATTATGTACGTATGTATGTATAATTATTTAATAAATAGATAAATGTGTGCATGGATGAGCTATGCGTACAATGACTATTTAATTCATGCATGTATTTATTTATGTTTACATTATTCATCGACTTTATTATTTCCGTACATGTTTCAGTGATTTGTTATTTGAGTCTCCATTGTGAGCTTGGTGCTCCACAAAGGCATGGCTGGGCAGAGAAAGGGAGAGGTAAAGAGGGACCCAGCGTCTCTCCAAGGGAGCATGATTAGCTGGCCCAGCAGCTGTTTCAATTCTGGCACCACTTCCTATTGCAGAGAGCTGGCACAGATACACACAAACACACCGAAAAACACGGACCTACACACACACATACAGTAAACACAGGCAGACACACGTTTGCACACGCGGGGGGAAGGGGGAAGGGGGTGCACTGCGGCAAAGGCCATATAGATGTGCCAGTAAACAATTACATCAACACCAGAATTTCAGACTTCAACATCAACCTCGTCATCTTGGGGAAAATATAACCCCCCGTTGTATTAGACTCCAGGAATACTGCCTCCGTCACAACATAGCCTACCCTTGGGTCATCCCTTTCTCCTCCCTCTCCCCTCTCCAGTACCTGGGTTCTGTTGAAGGCCACGCGGGCAAACACGGCCTGGGAGATGCCCGCTCTCTTCAGCTCCTCACGCACCCAGTGGTAGATCTCACAGGAGACGTCTACTGTAGACAGCACTTGGTTCTGCGGCCCCGATGCAGCTGCAGCGCCGGGGCCGGCCCCAGATGAGGCCTGGGGCTGGGGGTCCAGGACCAGAGTAGGGGGCCGTACGACAGGTGGGTGGTTAAGGTACTGCTGTGGGGCGGTTGAGAGGCCGTGCTGGGCTAGCATGCGGCTAACGTACTGCTGGTTAAGGAACTGGGCCACTGCCAACTGCTGACTGACCAATTGTGGAGTGATAGGCGTGACAACCAGACCAGAGGGGCGGAGATTGAGGGAGCCACGCCCGCCGCTGTTTGCCATGCCACCATGATGGAAGGGGTGCGAGGTCTGCTCCTCCGTGCTACCTGTGATCGACTGCTGGCCATCAGTCTGGCCAAGGTGATCAGCGAAGCTGTCAATCTCTGGGATTTAGAGAAGAACCAACAGAGGGGAATAGGGGCCAGCAGAGAGATCAATGGAGATATATTATTTACACAGAGATAAAATACAGATACAATGGGATAATTAGATCAATATTTGGTCCTTGCAAATCGAAAAAGAATACAGATAAAAGATCTATCAGCCCAGCCAAAGTCAGCGCTCACATTACATAAACCAATACTTACCCTTCAAGCTTCTGGTCTTTCTAAAGTGCTTGTACCACCGGCCAAACTCGTGACACTTGGTCGCCGAGACGTTTGCATAGTAAGTGCTGTTTACAATGGATGATATCATACTCTGAAACACAGGGGACAATGCTGAGTTATTCGCTTCAAGTGTCTCTATTCTATTGTGTGCCTGTATGTTTCAAATGAACGCAGAGTGTCTGACGGTGGTGAACTCAGATCTATGTTATTAAAAAAGACCCCGAAGGTAAATGGGATCACAAAGACAGATGAGTGTGTCAATGCTGGCGTGCACGTCGGTGTGTGTCAGCGCAGAAAGACAGACTTGTGTGGCAGAGTAATGATAGAGTAATAAAGAGTAATAATATAAACACACGCGCAGATAAATGCACACACCCAGTTTTCCCCAAAGACCATCCTGTGCAATCGTAACATCTGATTACACCTTTCATCTTCTCATATTTATTTTAATCTTCCCCTCGCAAACAAGCGAGGGGAGTGGAAGGGGAGGGGAAGAGGTAAACAAAGGAGGGGGCGAGAGGTTGGAAACAGGTATGAAGTACGAACATGGATGAATAGAAACAGCAGGCATAGCTCTTTATCAAACGGAGGATGTTAGATGGCCCCGGGCAGAATACCACAGACTACGGCTGATTGTTATAAATATTCAGAGAAAAGCAAATATCTGTGATTCTGCTCTGTTCGTGCAGTGTGTGTGTGTGTGAGAATACAATTATGTTTGTGTGTGTGCATGCGCGCGAGTGTCTGTGCTCTAAGAGATCTCAAAGTAATCTCTCTACTTCTTATCTCTGTCTACCTGCATAGCCTATCTGTCTTTTCAATCTGGACATCCCATTTAGATAGTCCACAGAAAAAGAGTTAGGAACCGCTCAGACAAATGACTCAGAAGGGCAAAACTAGATTTCCCATTGGTGAAAAACGCAATGCCTCGTTCTGTAAAAGATTCTTGCATGCGTTTGTAATGTGGCTTAGTGACTTAGCTTACTGTGTGAGCTAGTGTGTGTGTGTGTGTGTGTGTGTGTGTGTGTGTGTGTGTGTGTGTGTGTGTGTGTGCGCGTGTGTGTGTGTGTGCGCGCACACACCTGGGACAGTGGGCATTCCTTGGCTAGTGAGCTCTGGTTCATGTCCTTCAGCAGCTCTTTCAGAGCGTTCCTCACTGTGGAGTGGTTCCACTGCTCTGGAGGCAAGTCTTCCAGCCTCAGATAGCTTGGAGAGGTGGATGCAAGAGAGAAAAACAGAGGGGAAAGGATCACAAAGAGAGAGCGATGAAGACACCGCACAGATAAAGGGATGAACACGCGGGAGACAGAGTTACACATGTTAATTTCGGAATGGTCTACATACGCCGTTGTCAAAGCGTGACTCGACCCCCTACCTGAGGAGCTGTATCTTCAGGGTGGTGACATGGTGAACATCCTGTAGCATGTCGGCAACCGTGGCGTCAGGTGCGTCGGTCACAGAGGACAGAGGGACAGGGTTCCACTTACCCACCTGGATGAGACCTGCAATACACAGACAGATACACATACACACACACACACACACACACACACACACACACACACACACACAAGCCAGAATCTCAATATGAATGGGAGTAGTGCTGTGAGGCAGGCACATGCACCGGCAGGTCTTAAAAAGGGGGCTTGAGCCTTTGCCGCATTGCCATAAAAATCTCACAGATTGTTTTTTATTTCAATATATAAACACCCATTTCCTCTGCTTGAGTGTGTGTACGTCCTGTACACAATGTGTGAGTACCTTTAGCCTGTGCTGCAGAGCTGTGTGAGTAGCCCAGTGACAGCAGGGCCATCTCTATGAGCTGGTTAAACAGCAGGTCTCTGCGCACCAGAACAAACTCAGCGTGCTCCTCTGTCTTCTCTCCCTCGGCTGGGCTCTCCCTGTGCTCGACCATACAGAACACAGGGAGCAGGCTGCCTGGAACGATAGGCAGGCACACATAGAGCCGCAGGACACGAGACCAACACACTGTGTGGACTGCATGTGTTTGCTCTCTGGTCGCAACTGCATGATCTCAACAATGTAAATGTGTTTTTAGACATACCTTTCTTGTGCCAGCTCCTGGGCTGTGACAGCGAGGTTGGTTTTGGGCTTCCCTGTCTGCTTCTCCCCTGGACCCCTCCGTTCAGCTCCAGCCGGGTGAGCTTGGCAGGAGGCTGCCAGGAGTCCCCGGTCCCTGCGTGATCAACGCTCTCTGGGAGCTGGTCTCTGTGACAATGGTGGTCCATCTATCTGCAGATCAGACACATGGTTAGGCACAAACAAAGTGAAAAGTGCAGCACCTTAACTTATGCCTAAGAGATAAATAACAAATAAAAAAGAGAGGGAAGTGATTTGGATGGGCAATAAAAAACGAATATATATTTCAAATAAAGTAGTCAAACATAACAATCTTTTTTTTTATTGTATTTCTTTGAGTATTTCGAAAGGGCTATACAAGTTTAATACTTGTATACATTATTATTATTATTATTATTATTATTATTATTATTAATAATAATAATAATAATAATAATAATAATAATAATA
>JAVQIZ010122195.1:0-29180 GCA_036023535.2 Galaxias brevipinnis | reverse complement strand
TCCATACTCAAATTTCACATACTATGTACCGTTGACATAGTGCATACTCGTTTTCGGTAGGATGTAGTATGTTAAGTATGCATAGTTGGCGATGCCAAACACAGCCCATGTGTTCTTCGCTAGTTAGGAAAAATAATTACACTACGGTAACGGTAGGGGTCGCCAAAAAATCTCCTAAAGATAAACTGCCTCTAGTAACTTTAGTATGCTACTTCAGTCAGGCTACATTAAGTCACATGAAAAGAGCTGACATATTTTGTGCCTTAATAAGAGCAGCACCATCATTTATTTTCTATGTCAATTTTCCCAGTTTGATTTCTATAGGTCTAGTTCGACATTGGTAGCAGTGGGGACGATTTCAGGGCGTTTTGTTAGAAATTCTTTTAGACCATCTGGCATCAACAATCGGCAGCTATGCCTTGCGTCGAATATTGTATTGTTTTATGAATTACGTCACCCTCATAGGAGTAAAGTCGTGACGTAAATGAAGTTCAACAAGACACAAGCAATCGACTACAGAGCAATGTTTTTGTCATCCATGCCTGTCCTGTAGTACCCCCATGGCGCCCGTTATCTCGCTGATTAAGAGGGGGACATCTTAGCTGTTGATTTATTTTACTTGATAAAAGCCGTGTGTTCTCCCAACTTTAATTTCAACATTTATTGTTCGATTTAGTTAATTCTCAAGCGGTCATGACCGTGGAGCAGAATGTCCTCCAACAGCATTCTCAAAAGGTAAGGGAGGGTTATCAGCATTAGCTAGCAAGCTATTTGTTTCGCTAATGCCAGCCTAGCTGCCTATAGCTATTATGTAGCTAAACATTCAGTAAACACGATATACCTTGATAACTAAGGTACTATTTCGTTATAATGTGTAAACTAAAAGTTTTTAATAACAATACCACCCATTTATAACGGTCAATGTAGATTTATAGGAATCAAAATAGCTAGCTAGTGTGTCGTTAGCTTGCACAAGTGTTTATGTTGAACTTTGTGCTATCGTCAGATTCTTATTTATTTGCATTGCCTTCCCACATCCAAACCAATTATATTAACCTGACGATAGTCTATGTGTATGTTATTCACAACCATGAAACTTTACTCATTTGACTTAGTGATAAGGTCGCTATGATGGGCTGTATGATTTCCTTGCTAACGCCTTAGCTGCTGTTTGCCAACCACGCCTTTTATCATTTAGCTCGTGTTAGCTGAACTAGCTACATAAACAGAGACAGTCATGAAACATTTTCCACGGCACTGCCGTGATGTGTTGTGGACTTGACATGATAGCTACTGGTAACAGTAAGGTTTTTATAGCGTTGCCTTAATTGCTTCGCATTTACTCAGACCCCTGCCCCTTGCCTGTGTGTGTTACTGGGTTTCTTGTGTATCTCATTACAGTTTTATATGTTTGTTTACGTGTAGTCAGCCGTGTAGCGTCAGTGAAAGGAGAGTGGAACACACTTTTTAGAAATAGTATTTAACTCGAGTATTGTTCCGCCTTATTTTGAATTAATCCTAATTGCATATATTACCTAAAACTATTGCACATTACCAGCTGACTGGCCATGCTATAGTCTGTTTTACTAACCCAGCCAAATATGATATATATATATATATATATATATATATATTAGGATGACCAATATCAGTCAATTGCAGAGTCCTTGTAAAAAAAAAAAAGAAGAAGAATCACAGTTTGTTTACCATATTTGCTTCACTGAAAACCTGTGTTTATGAAATGTGTTAGAACTGATCAAGTTGAATGGCCACAGCCTGAGTGATGTCCTATAATCCAACACCCACTGTCAATCCATAGTTAGTGTTGCTGATTTATGTTTGGATGATGCGGATAACCTGTGAGAGATGAGAGAGAGCTTTCCTCCTGTTAAAATTGCTCTGGTATCGTCAGAACATATTAGACTTTTACACAGCTGAGTCTAGTCACACCACCCACATGATCTGTCTAAATAAAGACATTAGTAATTATGTCTATTGACCTCACTTTACAAACTTACTCATCAATGATTTGACTATATATTTATGTCTTTGGAATGACTGTTCCTGCAAGACAGTTCAAGCGTGTTGAGGTTTTGCAATTAAACCCAGCTATGATAATAATATTGGGTGTAGAAATGGCAGCAACTCCCACCGTCAGGATCTTCTAAATTTCAGTGTGGGGAGGAGGAGGGATGTTGTTGCTAGCTGTTTGGCGTACATAGCTGCCAAACTGGGAGCAGGGCCAGACAGAAGACTTTGCTGCATTATTTATACAAGCTGCTACTCTAAAAGAGGTGTGAATTTTTTTTTTTTTTGCTCTCTTCAGTGGCACTGTCGTAATACGTATCCTAAGGTGAAGCAAGTAGCACAACCACAGAGCTTATGGACACAAGTAAAAAATCATGCCCAAATTGACCAGGTCTCCCAACATTGACAATGGCAACTGCTGAGTGCTTGCACCCAGTGTCTGTTAAAGTGTGGCCTGGGCTTGTACTGAAGATAGGCCTGCTTAGTTAAGTGGCCTTTGCCTGGGCTCCTGACACTAAGTGCACTCCTCTATTGTGTAACGAGTGTGCTTGTTTAGACCATGTATTGCACTTTGCCATTGTTGGGTGGACCCTGGCATTGTGTGTGAAAAGCTCTTCTACATCAGTTTGTGACAGAGGCAAAGCAGTACTACAGCTGTCTACACTCCCCCAGCCCCATATTCGAGCCAGGGTCGCTCTGACAGAAAAATATGTGAATTTTGTGGTGTCAGCAGTTTTGTTGTGACCTAGCTTTAACCATTAGTGCGGCGCAGGGTAATGGAGACTGACCTCCAGCCACACCATCTCATCCAGTTGCTAATGCGCTCTGGTCTAAATACCAGTGTTTAACCCGTCTCTTCTCTGCCCTGACCTGCCCCCTCCCCCTCGCAGCACCAACAGACTCTTCTGAACCAGCTGAGGGAGGTCACAGGAACCACAGATGTCCAGCTGCTTCAGCAGGCCCTGCAGGTAGAACATGCATTCACCCATAAACACATTCATACACATACTCTTACTCAATAATAGACATTTGGCTATGTAGAATCAGTTGCTATTTAATTTCTTCTTTTGAGTGCTTTTGGCCTTTTGGGATATCCATTGCCAGAACGGTAACAACTGTCTCTCTGTTCAAGAAAATATATCTGATTGCCTTACTGCTTTCAGTTTGACATCACAGAAACATTTCCGCCACTGACACCTCCATTTGTTATTGTGTGTTCCGATGAATTTAAAGGTCGCTATTGCTGTACACCTTTGGAAACTATTGCTGTTCTACAAGGCTCTGTCTGGTCTCGCTGAACCTCTTGTCTGTGTCTCAGGTCAGCAATGGAGACCTGGCAGAGGCAGTGGCGTACCTGACAGAAAAGAACGCCAAGGCCCCTCAGCAGGATGAGACCACCTACTACCAGACCACCCAGGTGGCCAACGACAGATACATCAGTGTAGGAAGCCAGGCGGACACAAGTGAGTTTCACCATCTTTGAGGGACGAGTTGAGGATGGAAAAGGAGTTTTGATAGACCTAAAAATGCTCTCCTGGAGAGTCATGCCCTTTTCCTGCGAGGCTGACCCAAGGTTGACTTCCAACTGGCTTGGCGGATTTTTACAAAGGCCTGATGTTATTTTTCTCTTTCTATAGTGCTTTGAACATTTAAATGTATTAAGATCAGTGTAGGAAGAGAGACCATTTTGCTGTAATATTGAAATTCAATTTACAAGCCTCTATCATCATTATAAAACTAAGAAATGCCTGGTGAAAACATTTTTTGCAAGAAGTGTTAGACAATCTACGTGAGTTGGAGTGACCTCTGGCTCTATGAGATAAGTCATACCGGTGTTTGCATGTGCTACTGCAGATGTGATTGACCTGACTGGAGATGACAAGGATGACCTCCAGAGGGCCATCGCACTCAGTCTGGAAGAGTCCAATCGTGCCTTCAGGGAGACGGGTATCACCGACGAGGAGCAGGCCATCAGCAGGTACACTCACAGCGACAATGTACATTCAACAAGTCTAGGAGTAGTCAAGTCCTCAGGTTCTTCAGTCATTGGCTGTAACACATTGAAATATGAATATGTGGACAAATAGAATTACATCTTGCTTTCAATTGGTGCATGGCAGAGTCCTGGAGGCAAGCATAGCGGAGAACAAGGCAAGCCTGAAGCGCACACACACGGAGGTATGGAGCGACTCTCCAAACCCCTACGACAGGAAGAGGATGGAGAACTGCCCCGTTGGCCTGAAGAACGTGGGCAACACCTGCTGGTTTAGTGCCGTCATACAGGTGAGGACGCAGTCAAGCACACGTCAGGAGCTGGAGAAAGGCCTATATGTTGACTATGGATTCTCTAATGAAGTGGACAACCTAGTAGGTATGGTAGAGGGCAGCTATGTGGGGCGATTGGGTTCGGTGTCGTAACCTTGTCGAGGCCCTGCGCAAATGTGAACTGAGCTGAAATATGTGATATGAACACTGGATACACAGTCACATGTGGCCTGGCCCTGGCATGTGTGTAATATGAGCCTTCAGGAGGCCGCCTTGTCTGAGCCCTAATGCCTATTCTGAGATATTTACTGCAGGGCAGGTGATGAAAAGAAGTAAACAACTTACTACCCTGGTGTTGCTAAAACCTCCTTTACAAAAAGTATCGAAAGAAAGGCAGTAATATCTGCTGACTGTAGTAAATAGATTGCACAGCATGCAAGTAGCAGAATAGTATAGTATTATTTACACAAGTGATCTTTTGATAAAAGTGCCCCATGGAGTATTTGGCCACGAGTTAAAACAATTGTGCTGTAAAGGAAATACTGGGAACAACGGCACAATTTAATTGACAAACTGCATGAACTCTGTGTTGATGTTGTGGGCATTGTCTGGGAAAACTTGCAACGCTTAGACATACTGTACATATGTAACATAAACTTTGACTCCTTCCTGAATGTGTTTGTCTGCAGTCTCTGTTCAACCTGCTGGAGTTCCAGAGATTGGTCCTTCACTACTCTCCCCCTGCCAGAGTTCAGGACCTCCCTCGCAACCAGAAGGTCAGTCACTGCTACCACCACCATTATGTCAGCACCTTCTCTTAAAGGTACATTAAGTCTATAGAATTGGGCAGAAACGAGCAAGAAATCTTTATCTCAACATCCCACACACTCCAACCTCCTCAGTATCTCATCCCTCCTATCGCTTTCATTGGTCCCTCCCTTCAAATGGTGTTTACACACGCCTGCACGCTAAGACATGCTCGTTAGCTAGGTAACGCTAGGTCAAAGTCCTCTGATACAGCCATGCTTTTAACCAGGAGTGTGCACGCCAGGTGATTGACAGGAAGGTAGCCAGGTTACGCTAGGTCAAAGTCATCCGTTACAGCCGTGCTTTTAACCAGGGGTGTGCACACGGGGTGATTGACAGGTAGGAAGCCATGCTCCCTTCAACAACTGTCCTGATTGGTTAGTATTTAACGGGCTTCCAAAGATTTTTGAGAGGCTAAGTAGAGGGCCTAGGGCACTCATAGAGAGCACATCTTCTCTCAGAGCATTTGATGTATTGATATCTGCCTGGAGGTAGGTAATATGTGTTTCACAAAAAAAATTTATGGAGACTTAACACATTGAAAGGCATCCTCGAAAAACAAACCAAAGTAACAAGAAAAATATATAGTTTAGAATTGGAAGAACATTTTAATTAATTAAATTGGACCTTACAATATACAGCCGCAGGGTCAACCGACATTCCCCAATATTCATGTTTGTGTATCTTCAGCAGAGAGAGGCTGAGTTCCAAGTCCTTTGACCCTAACCAAGAAGCCGCACAGATGGTATCCTACTGAGATGAGAGCATGAGGGGTTTCCCGGGGGACGTTACAGGGCTCTCTCCTTTTTCTACTTTTCTTCTGTAAACATGCTAGCTTCTCTTTAGCTGCCCAGCTAGCCTGCATTTTAGCAACAGGAAGCACTGTGTGAAGGGGCTTATGGAGCCTCAGTGTACCCCTGTGGTCACAAACGCACACTCCACCCACTGAGAGTGTGGCCCAGTGCCCCAGGCACTACTACGCAGAGCAGCTTAGCCTAGCGCCTCGAAGCCCCAAACACCACACGTTTTCCTCCTCCTCTCTGCGTCGGGAGGCCCCTATAGGGTGTGCGCCCTGCCGCTAATCTGCGCTAAGCCTCGGCCGCTGCCGTATAGCTTTAGACCGCAGTCATCTCGAGGTCTTAGCCCCTCAGCCCGGTATCACTGGCCTACTACTCCACCAACAGAGAGACACTTCTGGCGGCTTATGTCCTAATCTGACATCAATATCCCTGACACTCAAGAGAAAACCAAAAGATTTTGCCCATCCGATGTCGACAGGATGTGTCTTTGAGACATGGCTTTGCCATATGTCCCGCCTCACGCCCTCAAGCAGTTGTGACGGCTCTGTACTTTGTTTCGCTTTGTCCAAGCAAGAGCCGGCTCGTGACACAGTGGTCATCAAATACAGAACACAAAGTATGTAGTCATGTAGCTTTCTCAATTACCCCCAACATGAAAAGCTGGTGGGACATCTGCTGACTGAAACAGTAGTCTGCTGTCCGCTGAGTTTTGGGCCTGTCCCTCATTTCAGGAGCACAGGAACCTGCCCTTCATGCAGGAGCTGAGGAACCTCTTCTCACTGATGGTGGGCTCCAAGAGGAAGTACGTGGACCCGTCTCGCGCCGTGGAGATCCTCAAGGACGCGTTCAAGTCCAGCGAGTCTCAACAGGTAAGCCGACATCTCTCATTCAGAGCCACCCTCTAGCAATAACACGCAAACACACACACAGACGCACATACACACACACACACACACACACACACACACACACACACACACACAGACACACAGTCAAACTCCCCTGCCTATAAATAGTACACTGCGCAAAACCTATTGACAAGGGATTAGCCTTGGTATGCTAATATGCTGTAATTTGATGGTGATATGACCAATATCCAGAACGGTCCCGCCCCTCCACTAGAGAAAAGCAATAATGCTGAGCGGACTCCTTCAGTGCAGGCCCTCAGAGGTCAGCCGTCTGACCAGGGCCCATCAGTCATGTCTCAGCCTAGCCAAACCTCCCACGTAGCCTCGGGAGACCTACAGCAGACCGACTGATCTGAGTGTCTGAGTCGGGTGGCTCCAGGGCAGGGTTAAAGCACGTCCACTCCCCCTGACCTTGGCTTTCCCCCGCCGCCCCTAAACCCGAGGCGTCGATTGACCTCCCTCCCTGTCTGTCTGTCTGTCTGTCTGTCTGTCTGTCTGTCCTCTGTGGCCCCGACAGCAGGACGTGAGCGAGTTCACCCACAAGCTGCTGGACTGGCTGGAGGACGCCTTCCAGATGAAGGCCGAGGAGGACAGGTAACTGACATCTCCCTCTCTCAGAAAAGGCTTTGCTGCTGTGTAAGAGGGGGTTTAGTGAGCATTATTCAGATGGCTCTGGGGCCTGCGTGTCCTCGTTTAGCGGTTGGTGTGCGTGTGTGTGAGAGCAGTGACTCACCCGGCCAGCGCCTGCTTTGACGCTGACCTCTTCCCCTTTCTGCAGAGAGGGCGAGAAGCCAAAGAACCCCATGGTGGAACTGTTCTACGGCCGCTTCCTGGCTGTGGGCGTTTTTGAAGGTAAGGGGGGGGTTTGGGAGATGTAAGCCGTCTGAAAATGCTCCTGGTGGGAGGTGAGGGAGAGGGAGCCGGATGTGGAGAGAAAGAATGGAGGGGTGAGGGAGTGGATGGGTGATTTTGTGTGTGTATGTGTGTGTGTGTGTGTGTGTGTGTGTGTATGTGTGTATGTGTGTGTGTGTGTCCTTGCCCCCGGTAATGAAAGGTGACCTTGTTTTAATGAGATGTGGCACATGTTAAAAAAGCACCGGGATGTGCATTGATCCTGGAGGACCTTGACGGCTGATTGACACTACGCTTATTATGCACGACAATACTGGCCCAGAGCTGCCAGACGAAGCCGGGCCAGCGAGCGGACACTTCTGCTCGTTAAATGACCTTAACGCCTCATTTGCATGTTCGCTAACTTTCCCTTCCCCTCCTTCTCTTAGTCCACCCGTCAGCGCTAGGCCACCGTCGCCGTCGCTGTGTCGGCTCCTCAGCGCGCTCTGCCAGGACAGTTAAAAATCAGTGGCTGGGGGAGCGACTGAGTGAGCGACTGCTGAACGGGTGGAAATCAGCCTGGGATTAAACGAGTGTGAAATGTCTCATCGCTTTTCTGACACTCAAAAGGCCTCTGCATATGCTGCTCACACACACAAGGCTAGGCAGGGCTTTCAGCCGCTCCTCTGAGGAATAGAGCATAACAGGGAACACCCAGTCCAGTGTAGAAAACAGCCTCTTGAAGTAATAAGGCTGACCTTGCTTGCGTGTTTTAATGCATAATGTGTACAGTTTAAATATGTTTTGTGAACACTTGCTATCTTTTTCCCTTCAGGAAAGAAATTTGAGAACACTGAGATGTTCGGACAGTACCCCCTTCAGGTGAACGGCTTCAAGGACCTCCACGAGTGTCTGGAAGCAGCCATGATCGAGGGGGAGATAGAGTCACTGCACTCTGCCGATAACTCTGCCAAGTCTGGACAGGAGGTCAGTAGCACAGGCGCAACTAGAGACTACAAACCATTTTCAATGCAGATGGGGTTGCAGCTGTTAAGAGCACGGAGAACAGGACTAACCTATAAGCAAATCTCTACCAAACAGCAGGATTCTCCTTCCCTAAACCAATGTAGTCTCTTAGTCACTTAAACGGTGTTTCTACTTAGAAAGAAGCAGGTATTAGAGAAGGCATAAGTGGTGACCTGAAGTGGCCTGTGACCCCAGCTAGCCTGGGTTGGCCTCTGGCCAGAGTTAGCAGTGCCTGGCGCCTTCCAAAGCAGCTGGGAGAAGCTCATTACCAGGCACTTACACAGATGGACATTAGACCTAGCCCTCTGGACTGGGCCCAGCTCCTGACTGTGGCACTGGGACGCAATGGGAGAGCTCGAGAGAGGGAAGGGCGGATTGTTTGAAGGGATTAGGTTTGTTTATGCATTCTCAAGAGGGGGAGCAGGGATTTACAAGAGCACTGTGTGTTCCTGTCAGGACTGGGCCGGCGCAGGGTGTGATTTGTGAGGTTTGGAGCTGATTAGTGATAGTGGTTGTAAAGCCAAGACAAGCCAAGCCAAGACAAGCCAATCCAAGACGTGCTTTCTGGAGAATGCCCTCCTCTCACACTTTTGAATCGTTTGTATTCATGAGGAGGGCACATTGAACATGACCTAGTGTCAAAGATGTCTGCCTGGTGTCAGTCACAAAGAAATTATTAAAATGCACCTGTGTAACAGAGTAAAGCCTGTTAGGTTGTAGGGGAGTGATAACTGGCAATTTAAGGATAAATAACACACCCCAATGTTTATCAAATTAATTTTATTGTGTGTGCTGTGCTTGAATTAGTTGGATTGAATAACTTTGACATTGTTTGAGGTTTTAAGTATTGTTTGAGCTGAGTTCAGCTTAAGGGGGCTGTTCAAGTGTGAACAAAAAAATTTCAGTAGAAATATGTTCATATTAGGACTTGCTCCTTTGTTTTCCTTTTTGTAGAATTTGTGTAACCCAATAGTCGATGCATAACCAATAATGTATTTCATTTCCAAATCCAGCACTGGTTCACAGAGCTGCCTCCCGTGTTGACATTTGAACTCTCCCGATTTGAGTTCAACCAAGCTTTGGGACGGCCGGAGAAGATCCACAACAAGCTGGAGTTCCCCTCCATGCTCTACATGGACAGGTGAGGCCTCCGCGCGGAACAAAACCCATCCACCTGGGTCGGATTGAAGCCCTCTCAGAAGCCAAGCAGTAGCTCAAATATTTTAGCCTTAAAGAAAGCCTCCTCGGCTCTCGTTGGGCGGCGGTGAGTCATGTGGGATCTGTGTCGTCAGGTACATGGACAGGAACCGAGAGATCACCCGGATCAAGAGGGAGGAGATCAGGCGGCTCAAAGAACACCTGACGCTGCTCCAACAGCGACTGGAGAGGTGCGGCCGTACGCCTCTGCACCCGTTTTCGAGTAGCCGAGTCAACAACGCTGTTTGACTACGATGTGTTGTTCGTTTCATGCCCCGACTGGATTTTCTTTCTCTGCCCTCCTCTATCTGTTGCCCAGGTATCTCAGTTATGGCTCCGGCCCCAAGAGGTTTCCTCTGGCAGACGTCCTCCAGTATGCCATGGAGTTTGCCTCCAGCAAGCCTGTGTGCACCTCTCCCGTGGAGGACATTGACACGGCAGCGCCCCCCGGTGGCACCACAGGGCAACAGCTGCCCTCAGCAAGGCATGTTACTCATCCAGCCAATCACACCCCCTGCTCTCTGAGAGTCTGTATGCTAGCACACACTTGTGTTGACGAAAAATCAATGCCATGCATGAGGACTGTGTGTTTTAGTATCTATATATGGTTGTTGGTTTGTCTTGGGCCCTGCAGCACAGCAGAGCAGAGCTCGTCCAGCCTCCCTGATGGCCAGGCCCTTGCCCAGTCAGCCTCGTCAGCCCAGCCACAGCAGAGAGTTCCCATCCACAAGCCCTTCACCCAGTCCCGGCTGCCCCCGGACCTGCCCATGCACCCGGCGCCGCGCCACATCACGGACGAGGAGCTGAGGGTGCTGGAGGGCTGTCTGCACCGCTGGCGGAGCGAGGTGGAGAACGACACCCGCGGTACCTCTCGCCTCTCAAAGCGTCTTGTTATCGTGAGGGTAACGCAGACCGTGCCCGTTTGGGGTGACAGCTGTTTGTTCTCCTCCCTTTTCCAGATCTCCAGGGAAGCATATCCCGAATTCACAGGACCATTGAGCTGATGTACACGGACAAGTCTATGATGCAGGTCAGCGCGGTCCATACACGGTGCAACAAGTGTACACACACAGATATCGCCGGCTACTTAGTCGCTGAATATGTCTTTGGCCTCAGGTCCCGTACCGACTGCATGCCGTGCTGGTCCATGAGGGCCAGGCCAACGCGGGCCACTACTGGGCCTACATCTATGACCCTCACCAGCGGCGCTGGATGAAGTACAACGACATCTCTGTCACCAAGTCCTCCTGGGAGGAGCTGGTCCGTGACTCGTTTGGAGGCTACAGGAACGCTAGCGCCTACTGTCTCATGTACATCAACGACAAGAAGCCCTTCCTCATAGAAGGTATGGCGACTTCCCCGGCAGCTCAGTAGTGTGTGAAACCCCTTGAAATAGACAAAATGTAGAGCTCCCTGTTTGACAGCCTACCTTACGTGTGTGTGTGTGTGTGTGTGTGTGTGTGTGTGTGTGTGTGTGTGTGTTTTTGTGTGACTGTCTGTCTGGCTCCCGTGTGTGCGTCCGTGCGGACACAGAGGAGTTTGACAGGGAGACTGGTCAGATGCTGAGCGGACTGGACAAGCTGCCCCCGGACCTGAAGCAGTCGGTGAAGGAGGACAACCAGCTGTTTGACAAGGAGATGGAGGACTGGGACCTGCTGCAGGCCCGCAAGGCCCAGCAGGAGAAGCTGGCTCTGGCTGCGGCAGCAGCAGCAGCGTTGGCGGCGGCGGCAGCAGAGTCCACAGGCCCCTCCACCATCACCACCACCAGCTCTTCCTCCAACTCCTCCTCACCGCAGCCAATGAGCACAGAGCCCAGTCCCCCCGACAACTCAGGTCAGGGTCGTAGTCAAGGGCAGCGGGCAGGCATGTAGAACAGAATGTCTAATTGGCAATCAATGGTTGGTGGGCAGATTAGAGTGGGAACAAAAGAATACCTGAGCTGGCTCTCAAGAGGGGGATCTTAGCGAGGGAGCACAAAGGAGTGAACTGGTTGTGATTATGGGATATTTTTAGGCGCTATAATGGGCTCTTCAACCCTTCAACCTCTTATCCATTAGTACACTCTTAATAGTTTCAACGTTTATCTATGCTTTTTTACGATAGGAAAAAATAGATGGATTATGTAAACCTTCTAGTAGTAATATTATTTGTACAGCTTTTCAAAGCTGTGCGGAGGTCACCGTTTGAAGTGTTAGTTGTACCCCCCTCAGGCCTGCAGCAGGACCCAGAGTACATGGAGCAGCCGTCCCCCACAGACGACTCCAAGCACCTGACGGAGCACACGGAAAGGGCCATCTCCAAGGCTGCCGCCGAGCAAGAGGAGAGGGGACCCGAGGAGCTGCTCACAGCTGTAAGACACATCAATATTACACACACACACACACACACACACACAATTTTTCATAGTCATGCGCTCTCCCAAAACACTGATTTCGTTTTAAGTGACGGCAACAGAAGCGAAGGTCATCGGGTCAATCTGCCCTCCCGCACTCATCCCACCGTTCCTCCTCATCCCTTTGTGTTGTCATTGTGTATGTCCTGTAATGTAGGGAAGCCTGTTTTGGTTGACCTCTTCTCCTTTTACTTTCACTGGCTGTGCTCCTCCATCCTCCTTGTCTCCCTGTCCCATGTGTCCACAGTCTCCTAGCCTCCCCCCTCCCGTCCAGCCTGTGGTGCAGGTGAGCTGCCCTCCCTCCCCTCTCCCTGATCACCCTGTGGAGGATGAGCCCTCCGCCCAGAAGGTGGTAGAGGTGGCCATCCCTCATGTGGGAACCTTTGTCATCGAGTCAGAAGAAGGGGGTTATGACGACGAGGTATCCCTGGCCCGCCCGCTGTGCTCGCCACCGTCCCCACATGCCTCTCTGCCTGTTTGAGGAGGACAAGCATGGCTGCCTTACCTCTTTGCTCGTTAGTTTAAAACCTTTTCACATGAGGGAATAGACCATGTGAGGTCCAGATTGTTTTAGACTAATTATCTTTCTAGTTTTCAACCCGAACAACTTTTGAAACTGAAGCTCGGCGCCCCCTCCGCTTCAAAGTCTTGTGCGAAAAGTCTCTTTCAAGCCAACCTGCATCAGAAGTGTGCCCATCTCCAATGAAGTAGCCCGCTCTTTTTCGACAGCGGAGATCTCTCTCTTTCTTTGCCTGTGTCATGTCATTTTCTATTTTAATTGACTGCAGCCCAATCCCTAGGAAATGGAACTTGGGTTGTGCAGTTTGACTTTTTACATTTCATAAAAGTAGGCTATGTATTGCGTTGTGTTACTATTTTTGAGCTATGTAGCTGGCAAGTATACTGGACCACACAGCTTGCTCATTCGGATTATTTGAAGACCAGAAATTCAGTCACAATCCTTGTCCATCTTATGCTTCTGCCATTACCTTCTCTATACCATTGGCTAGGCGGCCTTGGTTTATTAGAACTGAAAAGTGTGTCCTTTTCTCAGGATAAATCTAACGTTTCTGTGCCCTTCAAATGGCTGTTGTCCTCGTCAGCAGTGTGACTAACACATGCATGGCCTGCTGAGTGATGTATGGTATGCAGCAAGCCGCATGGCGCCAGAGAAGTGCTCTGCTGTAAAACATGGCGTTGGGCTACACTTGGTTAGTCCAGCACATCTACTGTAATGCTTTAACACAGTTCCCCTCCCTGGGCAGGCGATGATGACTCCAAACATGCAGGGTATTATAATGGCCATTGGCAAAGCCAGCAGTGTGTATGACACATGTGGGCCTGAGGCGGCTTTCTTTAAGGTACAGCTCTGTTTTCTATCTCTCTCCCACTTTTCCTGTTTTCCTTCACAGCATTTGAACATGTCTTGTAGCCATTCCATCCCTCTTTCTTGTTGTGTTGCTCGTCAGTTGTTGGGACTGTTTTTCAGAACATTAAGCAAAATGGTTTGGTTAATGACACAAACGACACTAACCTGAATTTTTTCATTTACAAGGACCCAAACGATAATCACAATTACTTTAATGTGCTTATGTTTTTTATAATGTGAATGTGAGGACTGTAATCAAAGAGAAATCCTGACATTAACTACAAGTACAAAAATTGCTTATATCTACTTAGTGCAAAAACAAATAGTGGCTTGAAACTAAATTATTTAAAATCAAGGAAAGTTTACAAAGCAGGGAGTATCCACACTACCTAAAGAAGGTGCATGCCTTGCTGTCCCTCAGTGTCTGGTGCCTCTCTCTCTCCGCCCAGGCCATCAAGGTGGAGTACTCTCGCCTCCTGAGGCTGGCCCAGGAGGACACTGCTCCAGAGGACGACTACCGGCTGCAGCACGCCCTCGTATACTTTCTCCAGAACCAGGCCTCCAAGAAGATCCTGGAAAGGACCTTGCTCATGCAGTTTGCCGACAGGAACCTGGGATTTGATGAGAGGTATGACCAGTAACACTTTCATCCTGCACAGCACTGTCATGTGTATTTCCTTTTTGTTAAATAATAATAATAATAGTAATAATAATAAAAACAAATAATAATAATTTTTGAATCGCCCCAAATCACCAGCAGATGGCAGCAATGCCACAAAATGAACAACTAGTGTCCGATAGCTCTATTGTACTCCATCAAAGCTGGAAGTGAGCCTGTTCTCTACACTGTGCTTTAAGGATGTGCAGTCAATATTTAGTGTGCTTTTAATATATCCATAAAGTGAACATTAACACTGTTAGTGGGAAGTAGTATATTAGCAACACAGCTTTTTAAAAACAATTTAGCTTCAAAAAAAGAGAAATGCCTTGATAATGTGAATATATAGCGCAACTATCATTTTATTGGCTCAAGGTACTTATCTAAATACATTGCTTGGGCATGTCACCCACAATCAATATTCGTGAGTCAAAAACGGGTTATTTTCTGGGCAAGGTAATTAGATTTATGTGTGCATGTGTCCTCAAATGGAACCCTGGGAGAATTGTTTCAGTTTTCTCCTCAGCATTAAGGAGCGATTCATCAGGCTGTGTCATGGCCTGAGAGCAAGGTGGGCATTTTCATCTGCAGGAGAACCTCACCATGACTCACCATCTTCTCAGCACTAATATACCTTCTCTCCCTCCTCCTCCTCCCTCTTATCTGTCACTTTCTCTCTCAGATGCAAGAGCGTCATGAATGTGGCACGTGCCAAATTAGATCTTATAAAGCCAGAGGAGGTCAACATGGAGGAGTATGAGGTGAACCAAACTAATATGGCTAGAGAATCTGAATCACATGAAATAAAATACTCACATTGAAACACAAGGTTTCCCTGGTCATTTGCCAGAGAAACGTGAATGTGTTGTTTAGACAGGTTTTTCTTCAGTTCTGAACATATGTTTGTGCTGTACTCATCTTTGATTTTTTTTCCCTTTTTTTAACTGTTCCCAGACATGGCATCAGGACTACAGGAATTTCCGCGAGACAACAATCTTTCTGATGATCGGCTTAGAGCTTTTCCAGAAGAAAAGGTGCAGTTAGAAAATAGTGCTACTCCTACTTTCTGTAGCAAAAGATGTGTATACTCATCATCATTTTCTTATTGTCTGTGACCTTGTTAATGTTCTAGCTTTTGTTTCTTTAAGATTCTTCAGCTTGCTGTGTGTTTATATTTCTCCTGCCTCAAGAGGGCAGCAAATTCTGTAAAACAAATCCTATTCACAGTCTATTTGAATGGTATTCTGACTGAAATCAAGATGGTTCTTTTTTAGTTTTCTCCTTTTTTTCAACCATCTGCTTTGTATCCTCTGGAAATTGGATAGATTTTTTGTGTGTGTGCAGAAATGCTGGGCAATGCTTCTCTTCCCCACGCAATAGTCACGTCACGTAGCAGAATATCCATTGACCAGTGTTGTGCTATCCATTGACCAGTGTTGTGCTATTTGTTTTCGCCCCTACCCAGTTACGTGGAGGCTCTGATGTACCTGGTCTATTCCTACCAGTACAACAGAGAGCTGCTGGCCAAAGGACCATACAGAGGACACGATGAGGAGCTGCTCGGCCATTACCGCAGAGAGTGTCTGCTGGTGAGACAGCCCTAGTGACAGCACGCGGAATCACCACTGCACCACACAACCACACTCCCTCTCAAGCTATTTCGCTTTGGTGAAGATGAGCCCCACGGGCTCTCTCAGATCGTCCTGCCAACACACAGCTAATGGTGCAAATTCAGCCCCATGCAGAATAAATACTAGCTTCAACAAGTCCGGTAACTTCATCTAAATGCATGATCGAGCATGGTTCAGTGAAACATTTTTGTCAATGGTGCCGATAATTTACCAGCTACCCAGAAGGAATTGTCACAAAGAAGCATTTTGAACACATGGATATATTTTGTACAGTAGACATAAGGAAACCGTAAATTAAACTGTAGGAAAAATAATCCTCCCTCTACCCCTGCCTGACATTACCGGTGGAGTGCAAAAGTGACTCAGCCAAAATGATGACAGCACAGACCTTTTCTCCATCATTTCAAGAAATTATACTAGGTTATGATAATAGGCTGCCGGGATATTGCATTGGCTGCTCTATTGCCAATAAAGATACCAAAAATATTTTCCACCAGATGCTTAAAACTCGACCCGACCAATATTTTTAGTTTTCGTATTGGTTTCATTTCATTTGTTCTTGGTGCTGAATTGCAGGCGTTATTTGTGAGGTTTTAGGATATTTGGTATGATCAGTCTGGGGCTGTTACGGCTGCACTCAGTAACCTTACACCGGCATTGTGCGCATAATGTAATCGTCCGAGAGGGAATAGGAAGCAGAAGGCCTAGAGAGTGTAAACACATTACCGTGAGACACAGCCATGTCCTCGGCTAACCTCAGCTCTCAGCTCTGTTGGGTCGGCCATGTCAGATCTCGGGCCAGAACTTCCCTGCTCCGGCCACGCTGTTTACCCTCCGCTCTGTTCTAATCGAAAACATTACTAACATTGACACAGTTAATGCACTGGGATGTTTCATGGATTCCGCCTAGTCCCAAGAGCCACAGTGGCCTGTGCGCGATATTTTACCCACCGAGGTCAGTGAGTCTGTGTGTTTCAAGTTTTACTCAGAATCTGAAGCCATCATCAAGTAGGTCATTGCCCACGTCAGCTACACAAGCTTAAAGACGTTGTAACATTGACGATATCTGGAGTATAACCACCCCGTAGTGTGTTTTTACAAATAGATTGTGTGTTAATTCAACTGTTGGGTGAAAGTTCTCAATGTGATGTTTACAGTGGCAGTATAGAAATGAATGCTCTTTAATGACTCCTCTATGTTACTTGTAGAAACTCAATGAACACGCAGCCATCCTGTTTGAGGCAGGGGAAGAGCCGGAAGTGAGCGATGGACTGAACATCATGAACGAGCTGGTAGTGCCCTGCATCCCCCTTCTCCTGGTTCACGAGACTGAGAAGGACCTTCTGGCTGTGGAGGACATGAGGAACCGCTGGTGCTCATACCTCGGCCAAGAAATGGAGTGTGAGTCCCTCAGCAATGAAAAACAGCCGTTAAGATACCACAGCTTTCTGACACAATTAGGTCAGATGGTGGTTACATGATGTTTCCAATCTTGTACTTGGAACAACCCATCACATTTATCTTGGTTGCAGCTTTTCACAGAAACTTTCTGAAGAAGATACAGCAGTTCGTGGTGCCTAGCCTGATCCAGCAACATCTCTTAATATTTCAGAGTGAAAAAATATATTTATGTTTGGAGAAATGGCTGGCATAGACACAGTATTAAGTAATCCTTCCTACCTACCCCCCCCCCCCTTTTTTTTGTTCCCTCCTTTAGCCAACCTCCAAGAGAAGCTGACTGACTTCCTTCCCAAGTTACTGGACTGTTCTACAGAGATCAAAAGCTTCCATGACCCCCCCAAGCTTCCTACCTACTCCACCCTGGAGCTGTGTGAGCGCTACAGCCGCGTTATGTCCCTTCTCAGCCGGGTACCTGCAGATGGGAGATGAGCTGGTGGGAACAGCAACCCTTTGCCTAGACCTGGGCACACATCCATGGACCTCTCTTTTAACCCATGCCTTCCTCTAAAACAAGGGGTCGCTCACTATAGCTGTTAGTCCGCTGTTTCTCTTTTGCTGCTATAGGTTTTATCGTTACACATATTATTTCAACTATATTTTTAAGCCAAGTGCAACTGAGAAAATAATGAACTGTTTGAGAGGACGGGAGACAAATGTCTACCTTGCGGTGATTGAAAGCCAGCGCATGCTGCTCTAGCTTTGCTAAAGAAGGTTGAGGGTCTTTTGTTGTTGTTTTTTAGTTGTTTATGTTTCGTATAAGCCCCACCATCACCTTTCTTAAGCACCCCTCTCTGAGTGGAAAATGGATGCTGCTCTGCCACCAGTTTGGTACAGTATTATTGTTTTGTTTGTTTTATTTTTCTAAGGAAGTAATGAAGTGAGAACCTTGAGATTTATCAGCGCTTTAAGTATCTCTAGTGGGTCTCTGTACCCTGCGGACTGCACCCAAATGAAAAGTTTTAAGTGCTGTGGTAGACAGCCATGGGCACTCTGTGGCTTGTTAATAAATCGAGAGAATAAAATTTTATTTATGGCCCTTTTAGGCCAAATACATAATAGTTTTGTCAATTGTCTGTCATTCTTACTTGGGATATCAATCTGATTGGGTACTTGGTATATATAATTGCATTAAACATAACAGGTTGGCTTGCAGTGATGCAGATTTAAAATATAAAACCATACCTATTTACAGAAAGCTTAAAGGGATACTACACTGATTTTCTAAAGTATATTGAACAAGTTCGGGTCATAGGGTGAATGTATGTGAAATTCACGTATTTTTCTGACCACTGACAGTGAAAAAATATATTTGGTTAACGGTTAATTCATTGTGCATCACAATGCCAATAGATCATTGCCCGAATCAAACTTAGAACCAGCAACAGCTTTCTCCTTGAAAACAGAGACCGTTTTTAAAAATCCAGGAAGGACCCTCCATGACGCAGTAGAGAAACTTTCTCAAATCCTTTCAAGCATGGCTGTGATTGCGAAATGCTAAATGACGATACAATGTTTAAAATGTAACATTGGTATCTGAGGAAAAACATCTAAAATCGAAAATGGTTGAACTATCGCTTTAATATTCACTTTTTTTTAATCAAAACCTACATTGCAAATGTTGTTCTGCTTAAGACTTTACTATAACGTTAACTGTTTTCGAAAAGACAATGGAATTAATTTATTAAAATGAATTCTTGAATTACATTTTCCACTGGACGTCTAAAGTACTATCCAGCTGATTGCCTAGCGCGGGAAAAGCCATAAACAAATAACTATCTCCTTACAACGTTGCTTTTGTAGACCTACGATTGCTAAAGAAAAAATTCTTAATTTAAAATAAATCCCAATCAAACATTGGTGTTTTCACCATAGGCCAAAGCAAGGAGGCCTGTCATTTAATTTCCCTTAGTGCCTCGTGTGGCGAAATAAGTGGTCTGTGTTTGCCTGCTTGTCGTCGTCTTCCTAACTTCAAGTGGACAATGAAGGCATCTTGACAAGGTAATAGTTTAGTAAATGTTTCCATTCAACTTTATTTGGCCTACTATGCGAATAAACAAGTTGTCAGCTACACCTGCATTGTTGCTTCAAACAAACCATTGCAGAGTCAGTTTCATGTAAGCAGTGACTATTTTTAATTATAACCCATAAAAGCTCATTTTAAAAGGGCTTCATGTCCATTAGATTTCGGCTAGCTTAGTTGGTTCACTATCTTTACACCCTCGGTCGACACATTTGTTTTGATTATTTAATGACTGTAAGATTTGTATTAGTATTAATCACATAATTTTCATTCTATTTGGAGGCTTTTTGTAAAATAGTGTCTCATCTAAGGGCCAGACAGAATATCTGTTAAACATGACTTATCCCTATTGTTGACCATCACACCGCTGATAAGACCCGTTACCATGGTGATGTTTCATTGTCTGATCGTCTAGACACCCCGTGATACCTGACACCCCGTCCCATCTCTCACCGAGGTGGATCACATCTGTCTGAAAATCAATAATCTGCTGCTATGGTTCTGATTCGCTAACCAATGTCATAAGAGCAAACAAATTATATGATATATGATCTAACGGTCTATGCAAGCGATGTTATCCGTTATCCATGTTTACTATCTAGTCTCATAACCAGGGGTTGTCCTGGGTTATGTGTGTGTGTGTCTCTGAGTGCCTGCATATGAGACCAATAACAATATATTAGAGTGAAATTATTGCCTTGGGTTATGCAGGAATTTTATGCATGTTTAATTGGCATTCTTATTCCTTAGAATATTTATGCCCTCAATATTTTTAATTGTCACACATTCATTTACTTTATTAAGTTATATAAAAATGTAGGCCTATATGTTTTGAGAATGAATTGCTTGGTATGAACAGATGAACAAATTGACCTATGGTTTTCACTTGAGCAGATATTTCACTTGTAGGCTCTTGCATTGATTCAGAAGCCCTGTGTTTGATATGGATTGAGCTAGCAAACTTTTATTTTTCAAATGAACATTTATTGTAATTACTATGGTGCCCTGAAACAGGGCTCGAGTGACTCACAGCCATGGTTTAATCACCGCTGGTTTGAATGAATGAGCCGTAAATAAGCCCGGGTATGCCTGCTGCCTATGCCAAAGGAATGGCCAGGCAGCTTGATGGCTGCCTCCAACCTTATTGTGCTGCTGCCCCAGTGAGCTGGGCAATGATTGGCTAGAACATTTATGACAAACAGGCAGACTTCCCAATGTGGTGGATGGCCAAAGAAATGCTTAGAAATTCCATTGTTGGTTTGATAATTTGATACCGCCACCTTTTCAAGCAATTTTGAAAGAATATACCTTAACAGTTGAATTAAATACGCGTTTTATGTTTTGGATGTGTCTTTGAATTGGAAAGTTGTAATAGTAGGGCTAGAGTAAAATGCCAACCCTTTGCAGCTGTGCTGGCTTATTGGAGCAAAACCCTATTAAATTGTGAGCAGCTCTGAGTTCAAGCCGTTGGCAATCTGCGAGCATTGTATAAATACAAAGCTGTGGAGGACATTGTTCTTCAACCCATTCTGAACACATCAGCTATTTTCCTTTTTTTCATGAGCGTCTTTTTCTTCCCTGAACTGAATATCAATCAACGGACACCCCTTTAGTTGGTTGGGGCTTTAGAATAGGACATGAAAAAAAAAACAGGAGCTCAAATTGCTGTCTGTTCACTTAGCGCTTAATGATGCTTTCTAAGAGCCCTGCTCTCGTTGGGCTCTGTTTTACGGTCGGATAAAAGTTGCGCGGGGGAAAAATGCCGTCTGGGCTCTGTGCCAGGACCTGTGTTTCATGGCAGGCACAGCCTCACACCGGGGTGGCGCTGGGAAGCTTGGTGAGGTTGGGGGGGGTCGCAGGGTTTGGAATGGAGGTGGGTGGGGGCGCGGGCGGAGGTTTGCTGGTCAGACAGGCGGCGAGAACAGTGGAGCCTCTCAAGGTGCCACTACCATGGAGACGCAGCTGGGCTACACAAGACTCCCATCGGTGGACAAACAAGAAGCGGTGAGGCGGGTTCTCTGGCTGCCCGGTTACTGGAAGCCTTGCAACCAATCTGAAGTCCTGGCACGCTGCTCCGCTGGACAGCTCCAGCTTCCAACCAATCACTGACTTCACTAAGGAGGAAGCTCATTCCCATCATGCGGTAATGAATACTGTTTAGCCTATTTCTTTTTTCCTGCGTAGATAAGCTCTGTTTCTGTGTGTTACGCTGCCTGAATAACAGCCTCTCTCTTTAAAGCAGTTGACTGCATTGAACAGCTCATGCTGTTTGGCATCCCCTCCCACTTTTCCTGCTTTTCAGTTCCTGGCCTTTTGACGTTCCTAATTCTTTTCTCCCTGTCTAGGGCTTAATATGTTTGAACGCTGTTCGAATTTCTAAGCCAACTCTTTGTGACAATCACGCCATTGCTCAGTTTCAGGGAAGATGGATAGAGATGGTGCTGAGTTCATCTCCTATCTCATCCCCTCTGTCTCCACTTGTATTAGTTTAACCTCTGAATATCAGTGAAAGTAGAACGGGGCTGATGTTCATGCTGTGCATTCAGCCAGCACAGGTTCTAAGGATGTCAGTATGATCAAGCACTGATACTTCAAACTGGTTGAAAGGAGCTGTTATTATAGATAATTGGTGTATAGACATTGCACAACTTCAGTTGCATAACATCAGTGATACAGATACATACAGTAAATCTTGGTGAATTGAATCCTCACCAGTATTTATAAGTCCCTTCATAAGGGAGGTCTCTTATTGATGATATTTACAGTACACTAGGGGCACTAAAGTGGCCTGTAATAGAATTCACTTGTATATTGATAGATAATGGTGGTCATAATGATTAGGGTTGGGTATGGTTTCAATTTTATCGATCGAATACTGTTCTCATCGAATCTCAGTGCCGATTCCCAATTTTTAGTTTGAGTGAAAAAAACATACTTCAAGAACAAACATTAGCCAGAAATGTTTATAATATATGAGTATCACTGGACTGGACTGTTTCCAAGCAAAACCTTTTCCTGCACACTAGCTTTGTGTAGGTCTAGGTCTAATTACTACATTACACGTTAGGCCAGCTTGTGTCATGTACACTTGACTTATCTGTATTTTCAGATGAAAATGTTAATTTTTGCAGTGCAAAGTTTGTTACAATCTGAGCTAGATTACCATTATTAATGTAATTAACGGTTATTAGAACACCGGTAAAGCGTATACATGTTTGTCTTTTGTCCAATCAAATTACTTGATCAGAACTAACTGTTGTACAATTATGTTAGTTACTCTGCTGCAGCTGTTTCTGACAGGAAAATATCAAAGACTGCATAGCCTAATATAAAATAACGTTCCTTTCAAGGCTAATCTGTAGAAGGGGCGGGTCTCTGGGGAAGAACCAAACTCGTATCTAACAATAATATTGAAATCATTTGTAGACATGCTCCTCTATCTTCCAAAAAAATGCTCAGATCATCTATGTTTCATACCTGCACGTGAAGCCTGGTTTATACTTCTGCGAAGATCCATGTAAACGTCTCTGCGTAGCTTCGCAGAGAAGGGGTGTCTGGGAAAGTGTATCTCACCGAGGCCCGCCGACGTGTTGACGGGGAGTGTTGACGTGACTGCGTGTCGCGCGACGCGTCTTCAGCCTGGTTTATACTTGTGTGGGTACAGACATGAATGTGCATTGGATTACTGAACGCAACACTGCCACCTAGTGGGCCCGTTAAACCTCCGTAAAAGTATGTAGGCAAACTGCTGTGCGCACGTCAGCGCACGATGCATGTTCATGTTTACCAGCATGCTCACACAGAGGTGTACACCAGTCCTCAAAATGACTTTACATTCGCGTTCACTCAGGAGCGTGACTGAAATATGCCAAAGTTAGGAACCGGGAAGCAGAATCGAAATGCACGTATCCTATCGTATCCACGGTTCCGAATTGGAACCGGGTCTCAATTCCCAACCCTAATAATGCTAAGTATTTAAATAATGATAAGTGTTTTATGTATTTAAGTTGAAGAGCTACAACTAATCAGATTGAAAGATTGCCCAACGGATAGACATTCAAGGAAGAAATTGAAGAAAGATAGACACGCACAAGGACAGGACAAGGGAGGACAATGACCGCAAGCTCTCCATTAGGCAGTCAAAGAAACGTCATAATCAGCAAAAAGAAAAGTGCCTTTAGTTTGTCATAACAGTAAAACCACTGACCTGGTTAACATGTCTGTAAGGAGGAATTTAAAGAGAAGCAGTTAACCATCCTTCTCTCAAGATAC
The DNA here is from genome assembly GCA_036023535.2 of Galaxias brevipinnis. Classification (NCBI taxonomy): domain Eukaryota; kingdom Metazoa; phylum Chordata; class Actinopteri; order Galaxiiformes; family Galaxiidae; genus Galaxias; species Galaxias brevipinnis. The sequence goes on along the minus strand of JAVQIZ010122195.1, from coordinate 5,515 downwards.
TTGAGTGTTTTTCTGTGTGATTTGTGTAACTTTCTCTTTGTTCTCCTCTGTCCCAGATCACGGAGGGACTCACGAGAAGTAGGCTATTGTTTCTTCTCCCTGCTCCCTTCGAATATCTAGTTTTATACACAGCCTTCTAGCCATTTGGCACTAGGAGTGAATTCTTTGCATAGAATGTATTTATGAGGTTGTCCTCAAGAAACCTGTCTTTATGTCAACAGTTTGAATTTCCAGTGAATTTCATCTGGAATTTGGTTATGTAGGAGTTGTCTCCGTGAGCAATGTTATCAAACTATATCAGACTGAAATGGACTAATTATGATGTACTTCAAATACGTATGTTTTCAATGAAATGGACAGATTGCTGTGTCTACCTCATTGTCCATTATGTTTTGTAGTACGATTCGTTCCACCACGTGTTATGTAATGTTGCAAATATACGTTCTATGATCTTGTTTGATTGTATTTCTAGTTGTGGGATATTATTACTATGAAATATGAACTATTCTGCTTTTCAGTGTAGTCCACAGTTTACATGATCGCTATTATTAGGACTAATATTGGAAATGTAATATCTGGTGCACCAATATTAGCCAAGGTTTCTAAAGAACTTGTAATGTTACCTTTTCTTGATCTCTCTTGATCTCCTGATTGTTTTGGGGTGCACTTGACATCTAACCCTCTTTTAAAACATATAATACTGTGCTCCATGTATTATCATTCTTTTCTTTATACACTACTTCCTGTGTGTTGTAGAGGGGGGGGGGGTCCCAACTCAACTGAGAACTACAGCAATTTCTGAGAAAAGTTTCATTCACATCATTCCTTTTCATCATTCATTAATTTGGAGTAGGGGACATCACATCAAAACTGTGAAGACACTGTGGGGGGTGAGCTTAGTCGAGCAGCCATTAGTAATTGTCTCTCATTATCATCAGAGTCTACAGCCAGAGCCACATGTTTTTTGCGTCATTCCCTCATAGTCAGTGAGCTGTGTTATTAGTCCATCAGCAACAGATTCCTCCTTGGCTAGAAGGGAGTGTGTTGTGTGTCACTTTGATAGATGAACTGAGGAGAGGCAGGAGCCATCTTCTACAGCTGAGGGTATTTGTAAAGTAAACATACAGCTTGCTATATATTTAGAGACACAAGCTGTATGCTTCCCGTTATCTCTTAAAGGACACCAATGGTTGAGACGATGGCATAAGGGAAAGGTGTACAGAAGATTACATTGATCCAGCGCTGTTTTTGGACAATACTGTTGCCAATGCTGTTTTGTAATGCATCTATCATCAACTAGAGACCGTTTTGTTGTTATCTTTGACAACAGTGAAATGAAGCGGCTGTCTGGGCAGTTTATGTGATCTTCTGAGGTAAAACTAGACTCACAAATTATTTAAATACACGGGTATAGACAGACACACTTCAGACCCCCCTCCTCCAACTCTCACACACACACACACACACACACACACATATACACACTTGCTGGTCTGACCCCCAGGGTCATGGTGCAGTGATTCTAGGGCTGGTCTGATGGGGCCTCTTGAAACTCTGGCCTTTACATTCCAGCGCCCTGAGGAGGGGGTTGTTGCAGCCCGCCTTATTAACAGAGAGAGGGAAAGAGCGAGAGGGAGAAGGAAGTCTCTGCCGGTAGGGATTATGCACTGCTTCCTTGCCTGGGAGCTCTTGCTTGTTCCCTCCCACTCGACCAGCTGAGCAGTTCTTCGACAAAGTCAAGGAAACACAGAAAACTTGAACCTGTTATTCTCCAGAAGCTATGGCCTTCTTACCGGCCCACTTGTTTTTTTCTCGCCCCACTTCCCTTTCTCCGTATCTTCCCCTCTCTCTCTCTCTCTCTCAATCTCTCTCTCTCTCTCTCTCTCTCTCTCTCTCTCTCTCTCTCTCTCTCTCTTTGTGCTGCCGGTGTGTGTGTGTGTGTGTGTGTGAAAGGGGATCACTTTGTGTCCATTTCCTTTTTTCGCGGTGCTGCAGACACACACAGTGAAGTGGATTTGATTTGAGAAGATACTGATGGGGGTGCACAGCTGCACGGAGCAGAAGCCGGTTCGTCATCCACCTCCACATCCTCAATACGGGACCGCCACTTGCTTAGCCCTCTCTCTCGTTCTGCCTCAATGACGGATTGGTTTGTTGTGTGGGTGTGTGTGTGTGTGAGTGTGTGTGTGTGTTTGTGTGTGTGTGGTGGATGACGGGTGGGGGGTCACCATATGGGAGCTCAGAAACATGGAGTGGATCCGCGTGTGCAAAGAGAGGAACCGTTTTCATTTCTGGCTCTGGATGCCGTGTGTGGTGAGTGTCTTTCTCTTTCTTAATGTATCACATAACCTTCTGGAAAAGTTATATAGCAACATACTAAAGCCGAAGTGATTGGGTATCTTGAAACTCCAAACTCGTGCTCATTGATTATTTTACTTTAGTTAGTTTACCATTCATCCATCTTTTTTAACCATTTAATGCATCAGTTAGGCTACTTGTTTTGTAGTTTTAAATGTTGGTCTTTTTCTTTTAGAAAAACATTTCTAAAGATTTTTTGAATATGCTTGAGTATAGTTCTGTATTTTATTACAGTTGTTTGCAGCATTACATTGGAAAGAGGGTTTTGCGTGCTTTTGAAATAGTACAGGGCTGGAGGGCCACGGTAAAAACTGTGCCGTGGGCTTGTCGGGGTGCTTTTGTCTCTTTAGCCAACCCTATTTTCAGAATTGAGTATGTCGAAAACAATTGCTTGAATTCAGTTAACTGATATTCTATTGCTAACCTAGCAACTCTGCAAAGTTTTTAGGAGGTAATCATGTGACTCTTGTCTTAAATCACTGTGCGCCTCAACTGACTTTTACAGCGCTCATTGTGCGGGCTGCTTATTGAACTAATTGACATGGGGCACAATCCAGACTTTGTCAGGCTGGGCTCTTATGCCCCATGAATCCTGATTCTATGGAAGACTTGATGAAAAGATGCTTGTTTGCAGTATTAACGTTTAGTTTACTGTGGTAGTTTCCATGCCTTTCATGACTTGCGGTACTGCAAAAGAGAATAACTTGCTAAATGTATATCCTTACTTAAATGCACGATAGTTGATAGAAATAAAATATTGAAAGCTTAATTTACCATGCTTTGAAAAATATTTACCTGCTTATTCCTGGATATTTACATGTTGCCAATAGGTAAAGATCGTATAAATGTTTTGTAAATTCCAGAAAAAATAATACAGCAGTGGTGTTAGCTTTTTCCCTCTTGTGTATTCATGCAGCTTGTTATGAGAATGTTACAGTAGAATCCTAGCGTCAGCTTTTTAGTGCAAACATTACATTTGTGGTTTAAGGACAATAATATATATATATATCTGTTTCCCAATACCTTCAAGTAGCTTGTTTTTCCGACAGCTCCCGTATGCAGGCCTAGTGAGACAGCTCGTCTCCCTGAGTGTATGGCCTGCCTGAACCCCCCTGGCAGTGATGGGAGTTTATTTGCTGTATGTTTGCATCTCACTTTGATGCTCTTTGGCCTGATTGGCAATTTCACCTCGCTCACTTTTCCTTAGAGGAAATAAGCACAAGAAATGAGCACTCGTTCCTTCTCTCTCCCTCTCGATTTCTCTCTGCCTCTGTTTCTTTCTCTCCCTTTCTCCCTCCTGAGTGTCCGTCAGAGGTCCTCGTGACTGGGGAATGAAGTGTTTTGACAGGCATTTATGGACTGCTTTCTCCTCTGGAAGTTGGTATTTCAGTATGTGGCCGGGGGCATGGAAAAAGCAAAGGAAGAAGAAGACTCAAACTGAGTCGCACCCGCATCATTTTATTTTGGGGTCTGCTGTCAATGTAGTTATTAATGTTTTTCGGGGTGTACAACTTGGTGCAGGCAGACATAGACTGTCATCGCTGCACTTTTATAAATACACTCAAAGTATGTCCTCTACAGAATCTAGTTCTCTATTTTCAACATGTAGGTCACTGTCTCCTGAAGTAGCAGAATTGCACACCTTCCTTACAAGGGCTGATGAAGTCATTGTGGCGATGTTTTATTTTTGTCAGGAATGGCGGCAGCTTCACATTCGAGATATGCCCGCGGCTCTACCTCTGCCAGGCGCAAACCACTGTGTTATCCTGAAATGTTAATTGAACTGCACTACTTTAATCCTTGCAGTCGCATGAATCTCACTGCCTGTGAAATGTTTGGAAAATGACTAGAGGAGACAGTGTGTATGTTTTCAGGTTGGTGTATCTCTTCCTGTGTACGCTGAGTTAATATAAGTAGCTGTATGCTTTGTGTTGTTAATGGAAGTCTGCGGGTGTGCTTGTGTGTGTTTGTTTTTTGTAGGGGTTTGTCTATGGCTATGACATGCAACGGGCCTCGTTACAGGTTGTTGAGCTGATGCCTCAGTCTCCCCTGGTTTTAAATTAGTCTCACAGCTGTTTGCCGGCAACAGAAGGAAAATCTCACTTAGCCCCAGTGTTTTATTAGCTGCTAGCCTGCCGCTGCTAGGTGACTGACAGAAGTGCCATTTAGGAGGACAACAGAAAGTTGAACTAACAGGAACTAGACCTTTGCTGAAGGAAACTAGGCTCCACTAGGCTTTATTTAGAAGGTTTCTATTCAGAAAGAACTGAAGTGCTGTACTTAAGTTTGTGATTATCACTGTGTTATAGTTCGAATAATAGTATCATAATAGTGAGTAGATCATGTTTCAATTTGTAAATCATTTATCATTTAATGTACAAATGCATCACAAGTCGAGCCTGAAAGTCTAGTCAAAGATTAAGAATGTTTTTAAATAAGACAAGGGCAATGAAAATATAGCCTGTCTTACTGTACAGACACAGATACAGTGTCAGACGCACAGTTATAGGCCTTTGCGGAATTGAGCTCTCCTATAAATGGCCCCCATTGGTGAACTCGTAAAAAAGGGGATGATGTCATGTCTGTGATGGAGACTCTGTGTCCCTTTACCAGTGATCCGTTTCTCATCTACCTCCCCTGACGGACACAAAGTAGTGAGAAGAACAAAAAGGATCTCAATGGGGATCTTTTCCTACACCCCTTCCCAACCGAACCTAGGGTATTCTCACACTCTTTGTGTGAAGACAGCTTTTCCTCTGCTCTAAGGATATCGCCTTATATAACGCATTCATGATTAACAAGATTGAGTCGAGCCAAACTCAGCCCGACCTGAACCATTCAAACATAAAACGTGCTTATCTGCTTTGTGGCTGGATGGATCTAATTTACATATTCCATTTAGCAGATAAACGCACGTCCAATTTAGTTTTTCATCAGTTTTAGAGCGGTGTGTTTTGGACATTTGCCTGTTTTCGGGGTCAAGAGATCATGAGCAATTTGTCTGCTCGCCATTGAGCTGACAGGGGCTTGTCCGCCTTGTTTGCCAGCTGAGGGTAGCTTGTCTTGTTTGTGTAGTCAGTTGTGTGTGGGCTGGGCTGGCTGCACTTTTATCCGTTGGGTTTCTTTAACCACCTCAGCGCCGGCCTTTTGTGCCCCC
>JAVQIZ010122184.1:0-64709 GCA_036023535.2 Galaxias brevipinnis | reverse complement strand
ATTTGAATAGATACGTTTCCTCTCAATATTTACATCAAGTATACCTGAAAATGCTATGCACTACAGGAACATTACAACACAATGTTGATAGCCCATTTAACTCAATTGTGCCATGTCATCTTGCGCCCAAATTGGCAGGTTAAAGAATAATTGATGCTTTGTTCTCCTGGCATTTAGGACACATCTCTGAAGAGTGTACTCCAGTACCTGGGAGTTTCCCTGAGGAAATGGCGATATGTTTCTGAAACCGCCTTAACTGAATATATTTATTGTTTCTCTGGTCACTGCATCGTGCCCCCACCACCTGGCACATCCTAAAGACCGAACGAGGGACAGAACCCCCTCTGCTTTCAAAACGTCATGTATTTTGCATGCCTTTACTTTCCCTGTCTCTTTAGCATTCAGGTTATTTCCAGGAGCAGAGTGCAACAGTAGTCCTCCTAGTTTACCTCATTCCGTACCGGCCCAGTCCAGAGAGTGTCAGTGGGTTCACTGTTCACAAGCTGCCTGGCACTCAGACTTGCCAAGTATCACACGGGTGTGGAAAGAACCAGACATGCACACACACAGGTCATGGTTCTGCTTATCTGAATAGCCCACGCGATCATAGACACTCAAACACACAAAATAGTCAAATGCGTTTTATATGTGTACGTTGTAGGCAGTTATAACGGAGGGGTCAGTTGAAACCATCATTTTGATAGTGAGTTTGTATCAATTCCCAATTTAGATGCCTTTGTTGTCTTTCTAGAAAGAACTATTTTAGGCTTATTTTCAGTCTCTTGAACCTGAGTGAGAGGAAGTGAATATGTTGTAAGAGCTGCCACATCTAATTTAATTTAATTCCTTGGGCCTATTTATAGAGCTTCGAGTTCTGAGGTAAATATCATGATGGCAATGAGCTTTGGTGATTGGATTGAATTAGACCAGATTATAGTTCGCCGGTTGGATAGCATCAAAGCAATTGTTGGTCTTATCTGAGATATGTTGCACTCTAAGAAACAAGGTAAAATGTTTATCACTGGGATGGTACCCTAAATAGTACACCCAATGTACCCTGACCATTCAAGGAAACAAAATCATGGATTTGACCTTTCTGCCAACTAACTTACTGCCTTAATGCACTTCTTTGAGTAGACTTTGAATATGTATATCTTGGATGACAAAAATGTACTAACATTGTACCTTTTTAATTATGTGTGCATGCTGGGCTTTCATTACCTGTTGTTGAGTTTAAAGATTTGCAATGCTCTCCTGAAGAAGGTTCCTAGAGATTTAGTTAAGAGGGTTTGACAGCAGCCTACTTACTGGGTCAACTATTCTATTGAGGGTCCCCACTCAGTGATAAGCATTGTACAGTTCTCTAGTGTCTACCACATTACAGTTGACCAGAATACTGTAGCTGACACTTTGCCTGTCAACAGCTTATTGACTCATGTCCCTACATTTCCTTGTTTCTTAGTCCGTTAGGAAGCATGAGGCAGCAGTGTTGCCCTTTGTGGGTATTGAGGTGCCCAGCCATTCCTCTAACATGTTCTATTGAAATAGGTTATTTAAGGAACACTTAAATCCAAAGTGCCTTACAGGGCCACTAGCAGGACCTTTGGTAAAGGTTGCCCTGGACTCCTAGAGGGAGATGAATGCATATAAGTAAATTATGTCTGTATGCTAGTGAATGTAGGAAGTCCACCACTTTCCAGCCGTCTGTACGTTTCAGGCTAATCCATTGACGGCATGCAGAGCAATGTGTCGTTGGTCACTGACTCACGGGCCCAAGGCCCAAGTCTGCAGACGATTCATTGAGTAAAATTCCTTTTCCCTCAGAAAGGAAACGCTTAAATGCTTTTATACACAAGAGCAACCGGTGTGCCGTGGTACTCTGGTGTGCCGTCAGACATCATCAGGTGTGCCGTGGAATTTTGTGGAAAGTCACATTTGGGAAAGATTCAGTTTTACATCTTGGGTGTGCCGCAAAACAAAAACGTTTATGCAAGTGTGCCGTAGTTTGGAAAAGGTTGGGAAACGCTGCATTAGAGTGTGTTTGCGCATGCATGTTTTTTGTGTGTGCATACACACATACAGGTGCTATTTGGAAAGCTGATGCAAGCTGCTTTTTTTCGGCCTTATACGTTATGATAACAAAAACCGACTATATCATTTAATCCTCTTCCGTCTACTTGATCTCCTTTTTTAATAGGCAGTCTTCCACCTTGACAGCATTTGAAAACCATAAAAAGAATTTGATTGAAATTTTTAAAGGGACTCTCTTTAAAATGCAGTCTCCTATAGATAGTCCTGTCAGTGACCAAGATGAGCCATGACTTGAACTTTGAACAAGACTGGATTCTGGACCGAAAAGGGAGGGCTCTATGGGAAAGAGCTCCCTTGGGTGAAACCTTAGGATGGCGCAGACTCAGTTCCAAACCTTTCTGTTCTATTAGCCTCACTTGAAAAAGAACAAAGTGGCATTTTTGGAATGTGAGTCATATTTAATTAGGTTTTTTAAAGTAGAAATGTAACCAAAGCCGTCTGTGTCCAGAGCAGAGTGATTTCCTGAATGAATAGCCTGTTTTCATTCTACACCTCTCTCATCACTCCGTCATTCTGGACATTATTGCGTATGGACTGCTGTCCCTTCCTTCCCCTGATGATGCTCCCAGTTTTAGGGGCCCTTGACATCTTGACAATGCATTGAATGTTTCTTTGATACGAACAATATTCAACAGTTTGAAGAAGCAAGTTTAAAAAAATTCTACTCTGTAGATTTTGCATATAGGTTACAGTCATACTATTTGGGGCATATTAACATACCGTCATCTCAATCAAGCGATCGACTAGAATCCATATTAAAATAAATTCACTTTGTTCCATCCTTACAATAATCTTTGATTCTAGGAATGATATCAAATGTTTTTTATGAAGAACATGCAGCTAGACTTTTCTGCATTCCTCCCTGCACTGTCTCCTAAAATGTTGCCAGAGGTTTAAGGGATCAGAGGGGAACTCCTGGCTCTGTTCCCTGTGGCGCTCCATGAGTCCCATGAACATGAAGGTCTCAGGGTCAAGTAAAAAGCCAGCTTTAGGGTTTAGCCTTGAATTGTAATTGCTCATGTAATAATAAGTTGTAATCTTAATGATATCGATAGTCACTTTTTGGAAACGGAATGGTAGGAGAGTCTTGATATATGCCTTCCCTTTGTATAAAAAATAATAGCTGCTCTGCTGACTGAGGGGTAAGAACACACTGCAGGGTACATATAAATGACTGATAGGTTGTGTTTTGGATCGGTGCACATTGCTATTTCAAAAAGCTGATTTAAGGGACACACACTGTTACAACTCTGGATTTTTTTTTTTCTTCAACAAGTGTGTACACCTAATAAAAGGTGTCCCCTCTAGCTATGTAATAGTTTGAGACCTGGCAGATCAGTATCAAACCTGGCAGATCAGTATCATCTTAGCCTTTGAACTTGACAGGGCTGTCATGCTTTACTGTTCAAACGGGAGGTAGCCACTACTCGCTGTAATGAGATGTTATTCATTTAGAGATAGTTAGAATACCAGAGCAGATATTTAAGCAAATTTAAAGCAGGTGTACTGGTCTAACGAGCTGGTAATGACAGATGGCAGAACTCGAGACTAAAACATCCCATGCAAAAAGCAAGCTCTATCATGCCTTTACTTACAATGAGTTTCTCTCATAAATTATTTTTCTAGACCTTTTTTAATGCAATCCTCTTTTTTAGTCAAGGACTGAACAGGATGTGTTTGTTATACAGGTGTTTTCTTGCTATGGAGTAGGAACTTCTGCTTTCTTCTCTTCTACTTCAAGAGGTTTGTGTAAATTCCAAAGTGAGGAATGAGCAGCTATTGTGTATATCTTTTAGTGTCTTCATTTTTTTTCAAGCTTAAGGACACAAAGTGGATGGTTATGGGTGTCGTCGGTTGTGAAATAAGTTATAAATTGCATTAAACTTCGAAGTCTTTACTTTAAAAATGGAATATTTTTGGATGATAACCAAATCGTCTCCAACACTGCGTGATTTAACATGTGGCACATCAACATCTGCGTACACATTAATTTAAACTCATGTTACAAACAAGGGCTCAGTTCCAAGATGAATTTTAACCTCAGGCCCATTAGCAAATTTATTGTTAGGAGTTTGAGTTAGGAGTGCTGTAGTAGATAACAGCTTGAAGCTTACACTACTGCAGCACTGAAAAACGTCCTCATCCCAGTAAAACTAAAAGTCTGGAACTACTTGTCTCTTTCGCAAAGCGAAGGCTTCCTCTCAGCCCACATTGTCTGACAATGTGACATTTTTATGGTTTAACATAAACATGGGAAATTGCATGTTTGGACTACAAAGACCATATTTTTTGCATGAAACAAGTGTGGAAGCATGGTGAACTGTGGCGATTACAACAAGTGTCTACTTATGCAACTTTGATATTGTTTTACAAGCAGGGCTGGGTCTTGTTGTTTAGCTTCTTTAGTTGGTATGTGCCGGCTCTTTTGTGACTGGCTTTTAAAACATTCCCTATTTTCCCCTCTGATTTCCTGTCCCCTTTCTAGGTTTATAAAGGAGTATTGTTTCCCCTAGTATTCATGGACTGTATTCATTGCAGGGGTCTCCTCCAGTCATAGGTACAGTTAGCTGCCTGAATGGGTTTGCTGTCCGTTTGCGAGGTCTGGTTTTGCGCCCTCTTTTCCCTTGGCTCTGTTTCTGTGTGATGTGACCGTCAGGTGTGTGTGTGGGTGGGTGGGTGGGTGGGTGGGTGATGAATGTAACATTATGAACCGCAGGTTTCAGTGTGGCATTGCTTATGGATAGTGCTCTTTAACAGCGCTGGGTAATGTAGGGATCCCGGGTTGGTCCACAATTTTTGTTTTTTAAAGACTTTTTAGAACATTTTGTGGTATGTAACCTGACTGACATTCTGTTTCACCTTCTTATTCTGTGATTCAAACCCTATTAAGTGTGTGCATGTGCTCCTGTGTTTCCCCAGCCTCCACAAATGTCAGTGGGGGGAGCAGCGATGGCCATGGGAAGTCTGGGAGGAGTCCTCTTCAGACACTCTATGACAGTGACCAGGTGAGCCATCTTTCAGCACGGGCAGATTTGATTTTAAGGTAGTTCAAACACAAACCAATTCATTGGTTGCGGTTGGATGTTTACAAAAGGCGCTTTTCTGCTGTTTCTGATTGAGTGACTGCCTTCTTTAGAGGGTAAGGGTTAATAAGATTTGACAGGAAACTTTATTTGATTTATCAAGTTTACTGACAAGCTGCTGAAGTACTCAGTTGTTTAGTGGTTGTAAAGTAGGTGAACCTTGACATGTCGGCTTTCAGTTTTTTTTACGTCCCCAATTTAGTGCAGCGCTGTTGTTTTCTCATCTCTGAAAAGGTCAAACTTTTTTGTTTAATCTTGACACAGACATTTATTGAGTATGATTTATGGTTTCATGGGACGTTGCTACAGAGGATTATTTTCCACTTTGTGCAGGACCATATAAGGAGGGATCTTAAAGCTGTTTCCAATTAAATCTCAATGTGAGGGGAACTAACAGTGGCGCAGGCTGGAAAACAAAACAACGGCTAAATACATGATCTACTTTTAATCGCTTGTGGTTTGCTTTTTGTTATTTTGCTCTCTGCTTCCCCTAAGTAGAACCCTGTGTTGTGGTGATATTCTAGAGACTAATGTCTGCTTGAGTTTACAACGACATGACTCAGAACTGGAACGCTTCTTGTCAACTAGTTTCAAAGTTGATACATTTGAAAGTGTAATTAATCTGAAAGTGATATTTCTCAAGAGTCATACATTATGTAGACTTGGAAATAAAATCACTGAGTCATGGTGACCAAACAAATGCTGACACAAACACAATTTAATTGCACTATAGAGTTTACAATAAAAAAAAATTAACAAAAATAAATAAAAAGCAAAATAACATATCTTGGACAGTAACCATAACCCCATGTAACTGAATTTAGTTCTTATTTTTTGTATTTAGGGTCTTTCTTTGAACTACTTTAAATTAAAATGATACTTTGTACTAAATTAATTGCTGTGAATTGAGAAAATAGCCTTGTCAATAGTTAGTTGTGTCTGACTTGATAAAGCCAGTTCATTATCACCTGCTATTTCTCTCTTCTGCATAGCTGTGTCTGCCCTGTTATCTGTCTTAGCGTATACGTCTTGTACAACAAATAGTTCCTTTGCTAGAGATGCAGAATGATTCACAACTCAAAGCAATTTAAATAATTTTAAATGGGACAGTTTGAGAACTCCAGATATTCCACTGACGCTAAACTGTATTAGTTAAAAAGGTAAAACTCAGTAAAAATTATGACTTGAGCCTAAGTTTTCTAATAAATGTTTTTTTTATGTAAATAGTTGTATTAACAGAATACAAAAAACATATTTTATAAATGTAAAATACTAAATGTGGTTAAGCTCAAAGGATGAAACTTTTCACAGACCGCATAAAACAATGCTATTTATCTCCTTATGTGTGTTCCACTATCCGTAGTTGGAGTCCGCCGTTCAATCGCTCCACCAGGGGCGCCGGGAGCTGATGGAGGAGGCGTGCCGCTTGTACACCCGCAAGCGCCGCGTCCTCATCCCCGAGGACCTGAAGCACGTCATCGTGGACGACCAGCACGGCCTGCTCTACTGCTACGTGCCCAAGGTGGCCTGCACCAACTGGAAGCGCGTGCTGATGGTGCTGACGGGCGCCGCCGGCCCCCACCAGGACCCGCTCGCCATCCCGGCCAACGAGGCCCACGTTGCGGGGAACCTCCGCACGCTGTCCGAGTACTCCACCTCGCAGATCAACCGCCGCCTGCGCTCTTACCTGAAGTTTGTGTTTGTGCGCGAGCCCTTCGAGCGGCTGGTGTCGGCCTACCGCAACAAGTTCACGCGGAGCTACAACACTGCCTTCCACAAGCGCTACGGCACCAAGATCATCCGCCAGCACCGGCCCGACCCCCAGTCGGAAGCGCTGGAGAAGGGTAACGACGTTTCCTTCGAGGAGTTTGTGTATTACCTGGTGGACCCGGCCACGCAGCGGGAGGAGCCCTTCAACGAGCACTGGGAGCGGGTCCACTCGCTGTGCCACCCGTGCCTCATCCACTACGACGTGGTGGGGAAGTACGAGACGCTGGAGCAGGACTCCCGCTACGTGCTGCAGCTGGCCGGGGCCGAGGGCCGCGTTCACTTCCCCGCCTCCTCCAAGAGCACCAGGACTACAGGGGACATGGCGGCCCAGTTCTTCCGAAACATCAGCCCCTTCTACCAGAAGAAGCTGTTCAACCTGTACCGCATGGACTTCCTGCTCTTCAACTACTCCACGCCAGAATATTTGAAGTTTACATGAAGTCTGATAGTTGACCTAGAGACTTTGTTTTTTACATGTCTTTTCACACCGGGAATCTGGAAAGCATGGTAATCATTATTTGAAGACTAACCTGGTAATATGATATATATTGTATATTTTATAAACCTCACCTTTGGGAGAGGGCACCATAACAAAAAGATGTTTGGAAGAATTCTGCTTAAATGTGGCAAATTCTTTTTTTGTACTGTAATACTGTAAGTGAGCCATTGGAGATTGAACTGTTGCCTTTGTATGATGAAATACATGAATGCTGATTTTGAACTGTCCTACACCTACAATCTATGTTTCAATAATATGAGTTGCCAAACGTTTTTCAGCAACTTTAAGAGGGAAGTATGTTTTTTTTAAAATAGCCTACCTAAAAACCCTGTACATGTGCCTTTGACAGCAGGCCTTATTGTATGTCAAAGAGGCAATTGACATCCTCCTAGATCTGTGACCGAGCCTTATTGTACTGTTGAAGTGGTTTTATTTACACTATATGATTGACTTTCTTGCACATTTAATTTATTGTGAATTGTGGCTCTATTTAAGAAACTGAATTCAAACCAAATAAGGAAAATCTCCCTTGGAATACCACAATTTAGATCAAATATGTTCAAGCAATATTTTATGGTTTCGTTCTCTACCTTTTTTTTTTCATCTAACGTACAGTAGATGCTAAATAAAGATACTGGTCTTGATTTTTGTGAATGGTTTTATTCCAATATCCGAACACATGTAATTCTAAGTGTTTCTAAAACGCAACATAAACAATGCTGCATAAAAACACAGATCAACTAGGCTTGTACATGTAAAGTAGATTCAAACCATTGATTGCATTTAAAATATAATTCTAGCAATCTTTGGTGGTTATGTTTGCTTGTGTAAAGCTTTTTTATCTCTCAAAAGGCCTCATAGCTATCACTAAAACTTGTACGATGTATACAGTGTCCTGAATAAATTGATACAGTACGGACAAGCCTTGATACAGATTATATGCAGTCGACTGTAAAAGGTGAGAAAACAACTGTCAGATTACATGCAATAGTTTGATCCTACATAAAAAAAAGCAAACTATACATGGCTCATCTTGGTTAGAAGGCACACTTCATACAAACTATTTGAAAATGTTGAAGTTATTACTGGCCTCTACTGCCAACAGTGAATTATAAAACAATATATGAATATCTATTCATGTGTGCCTTCCAAAGGTGCAGTACATTGAATAATTCAAAAGGAAAACTAAGCACAAACTTAATTTGGTATTGCTTCAATACTGTTCATTTGTCTTTTACATTGAAGTGTTTACATTATTCTTACAGGTGTCATAACGACTCACATTTAGCTTCTATAAGAGTACAAGGAATGGAGAAATGTACACACCTCCTAAAATAGCTACACCACTGTAAAGTAATACATTCTAATGAGGGAGAGAAAAATGCAACACTGCTCTTCATGCTCAGACAGTTAAAAAAAAATGAAATTGACACCTAGGTCTTCTTCAGTCTTAACCGAATGTCCTTTTATACTTCTGTATGAAGACAACATGTCATTCCTTTTGATGGTGTGGGAGCCCCAAATTGGATTGCACTGTGCAAATGTACAACCAGGTGACAATAGAAGGACGATGTTCAAACAAAATGTCAGGACAATGTAATGAAAGAAATGTTTTGGTCTATCTTTGGTTTCTACCTTACAGGAAAATGTACAAAAACCTTAAGAAAACGAATGATTTGGTTACCTGATGAAGACCTATAGAACAAAAAATAGCTTTTATTTGATAAACCACCATGGGAGCAAGTAGTGTGTCATTTCCATTTGACCTCAGATTCTACAACGATGGTCAGTGGTACTTCCATATCTTGTCTTCTAACAACTTGTCTTCTAACTAACTTGGTTGTGACTAAAAGGCTAGAGAGGTGAAGCCACTGAGTAAAGTATTGCTAACTCATAAGTTGGCAAAGATGAGCTGAGCACACACTTTATGTATTTCTTTCCATTAATGCTTTCCTCTGCATCTTTCTTAATGTTTCTCACTTGCAAACTCATTTTGATGAAGACATTTCAGACACTTTCATTAAGATATATCTGCACACAAACGGTACCACAGAGAAGGCCCAACATATTCTTTTGTCAGACACCAGACCCGCTGGGACTGGACTGCAGAACCATCCTGAAGCACAGTGCCAGAAACCCGGTTCCCAGCAGGTCCCCTAGAGCCGTGAGGTATGGGATGGAGAAGTTGTCTGGATCGATGCCACGCCGCCACATCCATCGAACCATCAGGTCCGCCACATAGAGCAGAATCACCACCTGCACACCAGAATAAAAGCATAAAAAAATATCCCATATAAAAAGTAAGTGACTCTCGATACAAAATAACCGGCTTAATTCAGTCAGCCCCAGGCCTAGTAACCAGGAAGGGACTATGCAGTAATCGTGCAGGCAACCTTCTTTTAACCAAAAAACCCCTTGATGACTATGGATCCTACAATGTTACTAGGCAGTAAACCCACTGGGAGCTGGCCAGCCGTCTGACCTGCAGTAGAGCTGCACACAGGTAGCAGGAAACAAAGGTGGGGGTCATGGCTGTGTGACCCCCCTGCAGGAAGTGCACGGTGTAGAGGAAGAGCAGGTGACCTGGAACCAAAAGGAGGACCAGGACCCTGGCAGACCTGCAGTTGACCCCTAAGAAGGAGTAGAAGCCTTATTACAGTAATGAGGCCTGTATGTTGACAAGAAAGAAAGCAAGACTTGATTTGCAACTTGTATAGTGTATAGTGCACACCAGAAACCGCTAAATGAGTTCCTTTATCCATCTCTGATTGATTGATTATGGTTTAAATATAAAATATTTGTTTATGTACAAATAAATAAACTGGTGTGCATTTAGGCAAAGTTAAAAAAGATGTACTGCTGCCTTTAAGCACACCAGCTCTCAAGCATGAGAAGTGTTTTCTGGGTCTGACCTGTGGAACAGAAGGTCACCCAGGGGGTGGGCCAGTGCTGGGCCATCTTGGAGGGCAGAGTCCCAGGAACACTCCAGTAGTGGAAGTAGGTCGAGATCCGGCTAGCCTGGATGGCTACCAGGTTACCTCCCACCCCTGGTGGATGAAGTAGAATGTCTGGGTCACAAAAATGTTTGTTGCGTGTTTGAAAATCATGTTTTTTTAGAGATTTTCAATTGGTATAGTGAGTTGGAGTTACTATTTTTTATAACTGAGGAAGCGTTTGAGCTCAGACAAAATTACACCCAACAGTAATAACTAGGTATATATTTTCTCCAGTGAGATAAGCACTTCTTATCTTATGAGTAAGGCCAGAGGAAAAGATAAGTGGCACCGTCCACACACCGTAGGTCAAGCTTGAGCAAGTTACAGTGAAAGGAGCTGATAGCCATGTGAATGTAACTCTTGCACAGAGACAACAATAGATGCAGGAGGCTTTGGTAGCTTTCAGGCTGGCAAAGAGGCAGAGGAAATTGAAAGCAGACAGTACAGAGTTGACATTTTGAGCTGGCAGAGGCTTAAATAAAAGCCTTTTGTTTTTCCTATTCTCCAGCTAGAGTTCCTCACTACGGACAACAAACATCCTGAAGAAGCTTACTGAAGATAAGGGAACTGCACAGCCTCCAAACTCCGCTGTTTCTGGTAGTGGTTTGAACTAACATTTGTTTTCGCCCTTTTATGAATTAATTATGAGATTATGAATTCAATCTCTCGAGTCCTCTGAATACTGGCTTTATATCTAATCAGATCTGAAGACCCAATAATACTCCCAGTAACATGTAGCAATTCTGGGCATCAGGATCCATGAAATTAGATTAACTCACAGTTGGATAACATTTCTGAGGATTTATTTGCAAAAGGAAGACAGACACTCGTCAAAGGTGGCTAAGACATAGCAGTGACAAATATTATTCTGTTAAAAACGTGTTGAGAGAGCCATAATAAAGTGGAGATTGTCCTTTAAACAGTGAAACCTGTAGTGTTGTGTTTAGATTCTGGGATTCATTATTAGTATTTGAGGCCAGCGAGTTGACACTGAACTCACCATTGATTATAGGCGTGAACACAGCCATGCCTTCAAAATGAGGATCACTCACAGTCTTGTCCAGAATCAGACCCCCAATACTGTGTTTTAGAAAGGACACAATAGAACAATAAATCTGGTTTAGCGGAATACATTTGAATCTGAGCTTCTACCATGTCCTGTGGTCCACAAGCTACTTGTCTAAATAATGTTGAGATATGGAATATCCTACTGAAATTACATATTTTTTGTTTATTTTTCTTATAGATGGGTGTGATGGAAAGAGGAGAGACCAACTTTTATGTGGGGTACCTGCTGATGGACATGGCCACGATGACAGGCTGCCACCCAGACTTTAGGACTTCCCTGATGGGTGGACACCGTCGGGCTATGGTGACCCAAAGGGGGACGAGAAGCAGGAAGAACACACACACCACAGGAGGCAGGTAACACATCTCTGGTGGAGGCAAAGGGTTAACGCGTCTTATCTTACAGTGTGTTTTCATTGTTCCAGTTGACTTCTAGCCTTAGGGGACCTCCTTAGCTATTGTCCTAACGGGATTGAAAAAGAGGTGAGAGTGAATAAGAGTAATGTGTGCTTGGTTTATTGGGCCAATTTGTTGTTGAGGCAGCCAAGTACTGAAGCCTAGACTTTGCTGCCCTCTCCAGATTGTGCTGTGGTACTAACTTCAACCATTGGCATATTTGACTAAATTGATTGATATTCAATGACCCTGACATGTTTTCTGAAACTTAATTCTTATAGTAGTAATGTACTCTAGTTGGTAAGCTTAACTTTTAAAAAATGTAAGGTTCTGCTCTGTACTCCATTAAAAATTTCAAGAAATTGCAACTTTTTTCCTGTCATAGAAATATTTCTCAAAAATTGTTCGCAAAATTGTTTGAGAAGGAAAAGTTTGTTATAAATAGAGTACAGAAAGAGAGGACTTTTTTCCCAGATCATTGGTATACAGCCTAAGTCTTCAATGTTTTAATTGACTGACCTTTCAACCAATAGAGGAAGCGGCTGACCCCGGCCAGCAGAGAAATGGTGATAAGGTCACCAAGGCTTGCGGCGATGGGTGTGGCCACATTGTCTGGGTTGATGCCGACCTTCCTTGAGCCAAGAATAACTCCCACCATAACCAAGC
The DNA here is from genome assembly GCA_036023535.2 of Galaxias brevipinnis. Taxonomy (NCBI): domain Eukaryota; kingdom Metazoa; phylum Chordata; class Actinopteri; order Galaxiiformes; family Galaxiidae; genus Galaxias; species Galaxias brevipinnis. The sequence goes on along the minus strand of JAVQIZ010122184.1, from coordinate 52,140 downwards.
CTACAGGCACACGAGATAGACTATCAAAACCATGCCTCTAAACAGACCACCATTTTAAAGCACTCACACAAACACACATATCAGATTTCCAACACAATCTATTGACTTTGGAAACAAAAGGCATTCAGTGTTGGCAACAGACATGGAAGTTGACTCTAAGCGGCTGACCTAGAGAGAGAGCAGCAATGAAAGCCGTGGTGACACTGCTAGCGCACAGCACAGCTGCCTCCACCAGCTCCAGTCGACCCTTGGTCATTGCCCCCAGCCCCACGGCTGCCAGTGCAGCCAGGAATCCCACCACCGTGGCCTGTACCTGGAGGAACCAAAGAGCAGCAAAGAGGAAAAACATGCGTAAACGAGGGTACGATTAAAATGACAGGACAAAAGATAAAGACCAGTTCAGGGCAGACGAGAAAGCTTAGGGAAATAAAAAGAGGGCGAAATGGGGTCGAATAATGAATGAAGGTCATTGCTTGAGACTCTACAAAGTTAGAGCTCTGTTGCCCCCTGCTGGATTCCTAAGGGTCCTACTTTCTGTCTGAATGTATTCTGCTGGCATGCTGTGCAGTGGGCTAAGTTGAGAGGTCAGAGTCACCTGAATGAGAGCCAGATTACTCCACACCATCCTCCACTGCTGCTTGGGCTCCTCCATCTGTCCAGTGTTGGCCTGGTAGGGAGAGAGAATGAGGCATTTGCAGCATTATAAACATTGAGTGAAAATATAACGGTGTTGTGTGTGTGTGCGTGTGTCTATGTCCGCCCATGGAAACGCGCCAGTATGCCACTCACTGCTGTAGACAGTCTGGATGCCAATGTCATCTCCAGATTCCCTTTCAGGCCCACTAGCGCTGGCACCAAGATAAACAGCTCTGTGATCTCCTTGAACACCTCCCAGTGCTAAAAATAGACACACACAAATACACACACACACACACACACACACGCATGCAAAAAGCGAAATCCAAAATTGTAGGTCGTTAGACAACTGCCTACAATGTGACTAACTAGAATATAACTCAGTGACTATTGTTGTCAAGACTTATCAGCTTGTGGCCTTCATGCCTATCTAGCTGTGCGTCCTGTCTGCCATGTGTGAGTTGTGTATGATTGGTAGTCCATCGTTAGCCACTGTTGGAGTCACATGCTGTCAATAGTCATCAAGCAACTACTATAATTGATTTATTATTAAAATGACCAATTATAATCAATAATACCATAGAACATTTTGCACTGTCGCTTTTCTGACAGGTCAAAAGAATTTAACTCCTTTAGCTGAAATTTTTACAATAAATATATCACCTATAAAACTATGAACTATAAAACTATGTATATAAAAAGATTGGGCAAACATTCTATAACCGTTACTTTTGATTTCCTATACATACAAGGACAATGGTTTAGTGCTTTGTCCAAAACCAGCTCACGATCCATGATACGGCATCAGTTACATACATTTTACCCCCTATTATACCCTTCCAGAACATACTGTTTCAATGGAGGGAAATATGCAGATCCCCCCCTCCCCCACCACACACACACACACACACACACACACACACACACACCCACACACACACACATACTAAATACACAATTACCACATACTTGAACTACGTCCATGACTATGCCTGCTGCCACCATGCCCAGGCCAGCCACCAGGTAGGGCAGGATAACCTGGGCAGCGATCAGCCAGGCGCTCTCAGGCAAGACACCATGGGCCGAGCGGGTCAGCTTGCAGGTGAAGCCCCTCAGCTTCTTCCCCTGGTAGCACAGCTCCAGCTCCAGATGAGTCACCACCATAATGACCTCTCCACCCTGCTACCCCATCCTCGCCTGAGAAGTCAGAGCGTGGGTTAGAGGGAGCGTCACCCCCCCCCCCCCCTGTGCCAGAGCAATGTCTGATGTAATTTCCAGTTGCAAGGTCTCGCTGAGGTCAAAGGAAATCTGTCACAAAAATCCACAGGCTGTAGTCATAGAAGACCCCTTAAGTAGAAGCCGTCAAAGAAATTCCTCACCGTGAATATAGGGCAAGGCTTGGTTTGCGGTTGTTCTTAGTGTAAGACAGAAGAAGCAGTCTCGTTGTTTTCCCACCAGGCGACGAGACTTACTTTGTCCTTAACCTGCCGCCTCTTGACCCTATGCTGCCAACGTTGTCAGGGTGACACAAACAACAAAGGCGTTTTGATGCCGCGTGAGGCTGAGTGTGGTGACCACCGCCTCTCTCCTTCGGCATGGAGGTTCCACACTCATACCGGTCCTCTGGAGGGAGGGTCTGCGAGGCCTCTCTGACACCAAGCTACTGACAGACCTTCCCCCCCCCCCTTCACCCACACGCACCTATCACTTACACTCCACTCACTCACTCACTCACACACAAAACACACACACGCGCACACACACACACGCCTGTTCACACCTCGCCCTTGAGCAGGCGCGCGGCCGAGGCGGAGCGCTGGAAGCAGGCGGCGCGCTCGCGGGGCTGGAAGAACGTCCGGGTCCTCCGGGCCAGGGTCAGCCAGAAGGCGGCCAACTTCTTCTCTGCCCTCCTCTGCTTTGCCTCCCCGTCTCTCTCTCCCTCCGCCTCCCTGTCCCCCTGGCGCGGCGGGTGCCCTGCGAAAGCTCGCCTGCTCTGGAGCCCCTTCCTCATGCTGGCCCAAAGAACCGCAGGAGAGGGTCGAGAGTCGAAGACGCGGCGGGGGAAAGTCCAAGAGGGTGGTGGAGGTCCTGAGGCTATGCAGATCCACGCAGTGACTTTGAGCAGGCTGCCAGGTCCCGCTAGGGGGAGTCGTGCATCACAGAGCCCCTGTCCTTTTCAACACCGAGGGGGGTCGCTCCTCCTGCGTACGGCCAGTCGGCTGGTGGTGACACTCTTTCTCTGACAGAGCCTCCTTTCCTGTCCTCTCTCTTGTAATTGTCTTTATCTTTTCAGTTGACCCATTTGCTCTCTATCACAGCCACCTCCCAGGCGGTCTCTTCCCTTTGTGTCCGACTCCGGCTTGCCTGCTTCTCCCAACCGTCCTTCCCGTGAACGTCCCCTCCAGGTAGTGACGCAGGTGTCGACATCAGCAGGTGCTGCACCTGTCACCACCACGTGGCACTAGCCGGCTCTGTCGCTGGAGGACGTCCCCTCTCTGCAGCCCCCTCCCCCCCTAAGTTTTTCATCTCCAAGACCAATACGTCACTCTTTATCGTGCCACGTCTCTCTCGCTCTTTCTGCTCCCATCCTCTCTCTTTGTCATCCTCCTCTCTTTTTATTTTACATTTTTTACCAGTGTCCCCTATAGTCACTTTATGTTAACATATACTAGTAGCAGAAGTTATTTGCCATGGACTGACAAAGGGGAAAATGTGGTTCGATAACACTGTCCTTGCTGTGGTAGCTTCCTTTAATCAAGGGGGAAATAGTGCACACTGCCATACACACAGTGGGCACACACACACACCCACACCCACACAGGGACAGTGACTCAGCAAAGAGTTACTGGGATGTGAAGCAGATAGCCCTCTCTCATCCATCTACCCCGCACTAACACTGTCATTTAGACTGTGCTGGAAACACGCTCCGAGGACACCATGAGGTCTGAGCGGAGGAAAGGAGTGTGTGACCGAGCATCACGTCCACAAGGATTACAGTGTCTCATCGATCGGAAAGGGGAGGCTGGCTTTGTTAATGGTGAGGGGAAACAAACAGGAAGACCAGTGCCCAGACTAAATACTGTTATTGGTCTCAGTCCATCAAAGCAGCCATTATGGCTTGTCTAGACCACTTTGTTATCTCACTGCTCAACCTCCATGGTGATTCACTGGCCCTCAGCTATTTCATTAGGGAATTAGAACATATAAAACGTGTCAATTTGGATTTATTTGCTGGTCATTGGACTTGTTGCTAATTTAATGGTTGTGGGTGATTGCTGTTTACAGGTTTTTCTAATTAAATTCTTCAACTCTCCACTGCAGTTATGCAAAACCATGGCAAAATAAAAATCCTTGCTGATGGATATCAAATGGTAAAAGACAGCTTCCACAGAATGTATTATAAAACAAGCATTTATAACATGATTTAAGGTTTTCTGGTTAAATAGCATACTGTGAATGGATCAATTTTCACAGTGTTTGACTGGTAGGGACATGTTACACTTTTAGCAGGATTTGCAGAGGGTGTTGAAAGTTCATTCAATACAATGTTTTAATTACTGGTACTAAAAAGGCGATTAAATAAATGCACAAGAAGTGGATGTTTCATTTAGCTAATGGACCTTGGTTACTATAAACAGCCAGTATCAAACTGGGTCATTTTTGTCATTGACCAGGTCACTTTGACCTCCCAAAAATCTGTTAGTCCGTTAATCATCCCATAAGAGATAAATCAAGAGACATTTAATGCTTAATTTAGAAACCAACAGAAACCAATACTAATTAATACTCATGTAATACTCTTCACATACTCTTTTAGTGCACGATTGGTCGTCCTACATTGAACCACTTTCTGCCTGCAATTTGAAAAATATGTGGCTGCGTCACAAAACATATCTATGATTGCAAACAAAAAACCTCACCCCTTACGGTACCTGTACACCATCAAGGACCAGTCCAGCAGTCACCATCCCCAGCCCGGCGACCAGATAGGGAAGCACCACCTGGAGACAGATCCCTCTGGAGGATTCTCCAACTTCCCTCTCATCAGACAGGACATCTAAAGCCATTTACTATCATGTATACACGGTCTGCCACACACCTTTAGCTAGCCAGAGGTTCTTACTCAATGTTTGCTTTTGACCTGTCCTCTCCCTGGCTACACAGTGTGATTTCAGCAATGACCAATCTGTAGAACTACCAGTTGGAAGTCGTTTAGATATTTGCTGAATAACATATTCTCAGTTCATACATTACAAGCAATACAGTTGAATGTGTTGTTCCGATGTGTGTATTTGTGTTGCTTGAGGACATGTATTGTAAAAAGATGCATACTACTAAATTAGAAATCATAAATGTTATTGTTTTGAACAATAAGTCATATAGTAATTTCTAACAGCTGGAGAGCATTCATTAAGCTTGAGCTAGACTTCAGGTAGATAACTCTGGCATGACATAAGGCATCATGACTGAACTATTCTATACTACGTTAATGGATTCATTGTGTCAATGCCATGCTGCTCTGTCAACTCTCAATTGTCTTGCGTTGCTGTAGCGCTAAGAGCAAGCAGTCCATTGCGTTTTCCAAATCATTGACTTAAAGTTGTGCGATGGGCAGGAGATCTTCTGGCTGAAAAAGCGCCTACTAAACCCTACATGGCCAGTGGTGGAAACCATGTGGTGTCAACAGGAAACACCACCATTCACCTAGGGTAGACCATGTTATGTATGTGGCTGCACGCGTACCCAAATGTCACACCCGACAAGGCATAGGCTGTTCCACACAGAGCAAAAGCTGTCACAGCAAGTGTATATTTGGTAGAACAATTGATATCAAATTCGTTTTTAAAAGTCAGGGCTACCATATTTTGTTGTAATGCAAGATCTTTACGTCATTATATGTATGTGACATGTTTGAGATAGCTTGGCTTCCGAGATATGCCGATGGCGATTTCTCAGAGTCTCCTACAGACACCCCCACGACATATAAAAAAATATTATTTGTGTTAACTGTGAAACCGTAATATTAGAAAATTCATAATATCTGGAGGTACAAAATACAGTATTTTAAAAACATTTATTAAGTGTGGTAAATCAATTTAGGTAGTTTAGGGTGTAAAAACGTCTTTCATTCTCGAATACCCTATAACAAGACTGTGACAATCTAAAAAATATAAACATTTATATGCATAATTATGAACAACACAACTATGGGTCATAGCATACAGCATGTAATGTTAATATGACTGAACACATTGGTTACAACATTTCTCACACAACCTCTTGGCTTTATGTTAATGTCATCTTAAGGCACATTTTTCCAATAGTTACGTTTGGACATTTGAAATACAGCCTTTAACAAAGGACAACATGGTGAAGGGTAAGAAAGTCTAAATGTTGTTCAGAACAAATAAGCTGTTAGGTTAAGTTCAAAAGGATGTTTGAATATGCAGACCTAGCATTTCACCTCCTCATTACTTCTTATCATCCAGATAATCTTGCCAATCCTCAAACACTATTTCTCACTAACTTGCTGTATTCAGTCTAATACTCAATGGTAACGGCCTTGGTCTTCAGGTATTCGTTGAGAGCCTCTTGTCCTGTTGGAATACATGTAAGTGAGAACGACTTAATTCCTAAGAGAGAATATGGAATAAGATTATGTCTGTTCAATATAAATAATTAGCTGTAGTGTACTCAGGCATTTTATCAAAAAATAAAAAGATAAAAAATCCAATGTCTCATATCTATAGACAACATATGTAATGCTGCCAAACCATCAATGCATTTCCGTAAGTGTAAATTAGTATCATAGAATTTTTTCCAGTCTTACCCAGGTCTTTGCCAAAGCCCGACTGCTTGAAGCCTCCAAATGGCGCTGCAACATCTGTCTTGTTGTAGGTGTTGACGAAGACGGTGCCAGCGTTGAGCTTCTCGCTCACGTACAGGGCCTTGCTGATGTCCCGCGTGAACACGCCCGACGCCAGGCCGTACTCTGTGGCGTTGGCCCTCCTCAGAACCTCGTCCACGTCACTGAGCGACAGAAGACGGGAGACAAAGAAGGAGTGCACAAACAGAAATGAACACATGAAGATCATAGAACGGGCAGAAACCAAAAATAAAAAGGTGGATGAAGGAAAGGTGGTTAGGATTGGACTGCGGTAAAACTCAGAGCTAAATGCTCTAGAATCAGTCAGCTGACGCACTTGCTCTTGAATTTGGAGAGGACCATGATCGGGCCGAAAGACTCCTCTATGGCGATGAACATGTGGTCCTGCACATCGGTGAACACGGTGGGCTCAAAGAAGAAACCTGGAGACACAAGGAGTGTAACACTGCTTTACTTCTACAAACAAAGTAAAGCTATTCTACTGCTATGCTTGTCATAAAAGACAGATAAGGCCCACACACAGTATTGTGGCATCTCCTCCCCTCGTCTCCTTAAAACAACATTTTGACAAAAACTGGTATAACCTTATACCTTTTAGTGGATGCTGCGTGTGAACTGACATACTGACATAGTCTTACCCGGACGGGCGACCTGTTTGCCCCCACACACCAGCGTGGCGCCCTCCTTGACCCCCTTCTGGCAGTACTCCACCAGCTTGTCCAGGTGGGCTTTGTGATTTTGGGGTCCGTGGTCAGTGGAACGGTCCAGGGGGTCACCGATCTTCATCTTCTTTACCTCCTCAACCTGCAATTACGCACATTGAGGAGAGGAACTTTGAAATGAAGTATGTTTTCTCTCTGTTGAAGATTCTTAAAGTTACTAGAGGCAGTTTATCTGTGGGAGGGGATTTTAGCGACCCCTACTGTTTGCCTAGTGTAATTATTTTCCCCAACCGTTGCAAAAAAAACATGCAGAATGCTCGTGGTCACTGCATATCTAGCATGATCAACGACTACACTCCAAGTATGGGCCTCTCTTCCTAGTTTAGTGACGCACTTTCAGTTGCTTTGAATATTACACATTATCATAAACATGGTGCTGGGGTAACCACACTGGGTACTTGGGGTTCTGCCTTTCTTCTCCCTCCCTCTCTCTCTGATCTCAGGTCAGATGTTTCCACAAAGCACTAGGCTGAGGCACCTCAGAGAGGCTCTGTCCTAGCTGCATGCCTCAGTAATTGAAAGAATGTCCGAAGACAAGCTAGCCTGATTTATGTTCAGAGAAAAATAAACTTCAAGTGATCCTAATTCGTTTTAGCTAAAATCATAAAAAATATGAATATTTTGTGTATATTGAGAATTCTAAATAAATATAGCATTAAAAAAAACTTGATAGAACTAACTATCCTAGATTTAAAAACCATTTAAAACAATTATATTTTTGGTTTTTATGTTTATGACTTTTATATTAATTGAAATAAAGTATACCACTCTCTTGAGGAACTGGTCATGGATGTTCTCCTCCACAAAGAGTCTGCCAGCTGCAATGCAGTTCTCCCCCTTGTTGAAGAACACTGAGCTCATACCCTGAAAAAAACATAGGCACACACTCACTAACATTTTTGTTCTATGTTGTATCTCTCTCTACATACGTAGTGCATTGGTATGTTTCCACATCAAACCACATCACACTGACCATGCGTACTGCCTTGTCCATATCACAGTCACTGAAGATGATGAGAGGAGATTTACCCCCCAGCTCGAGAGACACCTTCTTCACATTACTGACAGCACAGCTAGGGTGGAGGAACACACACACACACACACACACACACACACACACACACACACACGTAAACGGGGAAGACAGAAATATAACACATCGGCATAGCAGCGCACAGATGTGGGTGCAGTTGACCTCTGACCTCTTCATGATGTGTTTGCCAATCTCAGTGGAGCCGGTGAATCCCAGCTTCCGGACATCAGGGTGGTCTGATAGACACTGGCCCACCAGAGCACCTGGCAGAGGAGAGAACATTGACCCGTTAGCGTTACAATAACACCCCCAGGCAGCAGATTAGGTATAATTGAATATTAGAAAGCGTGTACCAGGTTCAGAGAGCTCGGAATATCTGGAATGGCTCATGGCAGTAAGGATGCGTTATAATGTGTGTTCGTAATCTGCGTGTGTTTGTAATCTACCTGATCCAGGGAGGATGTTTATTACTCCCTTGGGGAACCCTGCCCTCGCTGCAAGCTCCGCGAACTTTACAGCCGTCAACGGTGTCACCTGGAAATATGAGCAGCTTTAAATATCTTCCCTGAGCCAGAGCACTGCTCGGTTTAGATGAGGCCACTGGAAGTGTGCTGCAAACAAGTGCCTGAGTACAACTCTGGCTTCTTTACAGAAGTCTTTGTGTCATTTAACAAAAATAACTATTCGAGTGCTCTGCTGACATATTGTATTGTACAGTTGTTTTTAAATCTGTACACAATTTATTCAAACACTATTTGTTTTCTGTCGTAATAAAATGCAACAGTAACCTGCGCTGGTTTGAGGACTACGGTGTTGCCAGCAGCCAGACAGGCTGCTGTTTTCCACGACAGCATCATCAGAGGGTAGTTCCAGGGAATCACAATGGCACACACACTGAGATGGAAAGCAGCAGTCCATCAGATTACATTCTCAAAGACACTTCTCAAAGACACAAAGAGCTTCCGGATGCTTCTCTCACCCGATTGGCTCTTTCTTGGTGAAGGTGAGGTTACGATTGGGCCGGGCCTGGTTGATGGGTATGGTGCTGCCCTGTCAAAAGGAGGAGAGTGAGTGAGGGACATCAGGTCGTCTACATCTCATTACTCGGAGCCGTAAACCAGGCCGTGTCAAAAGGGACGCGAGACCATCCTCCCTCTAGAATCTTAAAAGACATGAGAACATATGTGAACCTTCTAACCTGGATCTTGTCACACCAGCCGGCAAAGTAGCGAAAGGTTTGGATGGACATGCCCACGTGGGTTTTGAGGGCCAGGGTGTAGACGGCCCCCGAGTCGATGGACTCGATGGTGGCCAGCTCCTCCTGGTGCTGCTCCATGAGGTCCGCCAACCTGGGGGTCAGAAAGGGGGCAAAGCAAATGCCCACAATAAATATATTTGACATATATCCAACAGATCCTATATGGATGAGGGAGGTGCAGCTTAGTAAAAATAGTAGTCAGGTACTATAGTGCTGATACGACTTATGCTATGCTTTGCCCTGTTCTGACGTGGGTGTTTAACAGCCAATAACAAACATGCAAATGGAAGCAGTGGCCTAGTGGGTACGACTACTTCCTGGTGACCAAAAGGCCATGAGGTCAAATCCGACCTGGGAACACCACCACTAGTTTGCCATTGAGCAATAGCTACAGGGGGCCTGTACCTGTAACATCATTGTAAGTTGCTTTAGATAAAAGCGTCTGCTAAATTAGGAAAAAAAACAAATATGCTGCTGTATTATTAATCTATTCAAATCAACATCCTACTTCATATTCAAGAGCATATCCAAACTGACTTGTAGATGAGTCTGCCCCTGTCTCTGGGGTTCATCCTGCCCCACTCCCCCTCTTCAAAGGCCTCCTTAGCGGCGGCAACAGCTTTGTTAACGTCACTGATTTGAGCCAAAGACACGTCGCAGATGGTCTGCAGAGGAAAGACAGGAAGCATTCAAAACCCACAGCTTGTTTTTTTTCCCCTCATCAGAACAATACAATCGCCCAGGGCAAACAAATATGCACTGGAGAGAAGTCCATTTTCCTCACAGTGCCATCTGTAGGGTTTATAGTCTTGTAGGTCTTTCCTCCTTCTGCGTCCACAAACTCTCCGTTGATGAAGAGCTGGTGGGGCATCTTGATAGTCATGTGGTTGATGTTCTTCTCTACCTGGGGGTTTCAAACCAAAAAGAACCTTAGTCGTAAATGTAATTTCATCCAAACATGAAATAGTGCACATTCAAAACGATTGTGGCGATGGACGACCGTGATGAAGACGGCGCCGTAGTGACACGTACGTAGTCGACGACCAGCTCCTCCTCCCCGTCTTCCCCACGGAGCTTCCTTACACACATCTGGATGAAGTCCATGAAGGTGGTGTTCATGTACACGTCCTCGTTCTGGAGCTGACAGCCGCCGGCGCGCAGTTTAACTTCTTCAACTAGCCTGCACCAAAAACAAACGGGAGAGGAATGGACGAGGTCAGGTACGGTTGCTGGAGGGAACTTTAGGATTTTGCACTGATCTGAAAACAGACCCACACAAAGCAACAAAAAAGGAATAGAAAGAAAAGGATATTCAGTAAGGAAAATCTTGATCTTGAAAATCGAGTGTTTCATTTTTCATACCTGACTACATCCATTGAGGCTGCGCCTGACTTGAAGAAGTCTGTTGCGTCCTCGATCTGAGCCACATTAGTCAGTATGCTTGTCCACACAGCCTGTTAGAACATGCAACATTGTTGTGCTTCTTATTAATTAGCCTATAACATAGTTTAACCAAAGATATTGCTAAGTAAAAACATGACTTTATATTTTTGGGGCTGTTGAAGTTATTGAATTCCCATTTTGCCCCATTTGACCTAGCTTATTCCATTATATCTTTAGTTTATATTAATAAATTAAGGCTTAATGTAAGAATAGCTTACCCTCATCTGCTCAGCAAACGCCTTCTCCTCTTCTGTGAGCTCCACAGCAGCACTGCCTCCTGAGTGGAAGTACTGGGCTGCGGAAATCATCTTCCCATCCTCAAACTTGAGGTTCTTCACTAACAACTACACGCAACAAACAAAAACATTTCACTTTACGTTCAAGGTTCATTTTACGTTTGGGTAAAGGGCATCCTAAGTTGTCTTGAAAATGTGCAATGCCTTATCAGACCATCATTAATTTTTTTTGAGTTTCGAGCAGTAATATCCCACATTTTAGATTTTGTGAACCCTTTTACTATAATATCAGTTACAATTTAAGAATCTAACAGATAACTGAATGTAAAGTTTCTATTTTTATACTAATGTTGTTGTTTTTTTTGTAGGAGGTTAGATTTATTTATTTTTCCTAGTGATAACTCCTCTTTCCACCATGGACTGTTCAAGCCATGTTTGTTTTTATGACACATTATGATGCTTATTTCATGTTTGAATAAAATAATTGTTCTAAATTAAATTATTGCAATTACTTGTTCAATATTTAGAAGAAATATCAAGTATCAGGAATGACTCAACAGTAGATAGGCATAGATCAACATATACAGTACTTCATAGCATTACCATTAGCCTATATTGTGTAAAGAAATTCAGTCCAAGATATTACAAAATCAGGGTAATTCAAATGAAACAACGACACAATCATGATTATATGATATATATTTTCACGTTTGTCATTGTGGGAAAGGGATACCAGCAATACCTCTTTAAAACCTCTAAAATGCCGAAAAGTAACTAGAGCAAGTTGAATAGGGTTAATCTACTAAGAAATAGCAAGCGTGACGTGGCTTTCCCTAACCTATTTGCTTCGGGTCAAGGGATTCGTCAAGGTCATCCGATCTCGGTCCACTTGTTTATAATAATTGCTAAGAATAATTAAGATATTCAGCATTTTGATTTATTCAGATAGTTTGATTAATTGCTTAAAAAGAAAATAATCAGACTTTTTCAAACAGTTGGTTACAAAGGGATGTATAGTTATACTTGCTCATAGTTTGTTAACTAAAACTGAAGGATTGTCAAAACATATTCATCCTGCTTATTCTTTGTCTGTTCCAAATGGGTTGATAAAGCCTACTGATCAAGCCCGTTCGTTATCAATGTATTTGGAAACACAAACACCATTATATTAGACAGGGGATGTTGTTAAACATTTTAAAGATGGTCATTTGATTTTTTTAAAGTTAAAGTAATTGCTACCTTTTGGAAGAGACAACCGAAATTAAAATGTCCTACATTCGTTTTCAACACTTTTGACGGTATGAAGTTTATTTTGGAATGTGATTTTGAGTTGTCTAAATTAGCCTACATCAAGCTTTACTCTTTCCATTAACAAGTCTTTTATACTGGAAACTTGAAAAAAAACATGTACCCATGCATTTTGCTTGATAAAGGTATCTGGTCAATTATGCATTTAGTCGAGAAGACCACTCTGGATGTTAAACTTTACAACCTTAATGTAATACATTTTGTTTGTCTGAAGTGCGCTCCATGCAATTTTATAAGCTATTTCTAGGAATTTCCACAGCAATGGAAATGAAGAACAACATTTTTTTATATGGTGGCTGGTTGCAGAACCCAGGTAAAGCATTAACCTTTGCTTTTAATATTAAATTAATTAAAATATTTAATGTTCAAGTTTGTTAACCCCCTAAAAGAGGCGCAGACGAGATACATTGGAGGAACAGGTGTTCTAGTTTAAATGTCAAATGAAGGAAGGAAATTAAGTTTATTTCATATTGTAGGTGATAAAGCTGACGTTTGACACACTGTTCTGGAATCCATGCCATAGTTTGCAGCGCTCCGGCACAAGACAATCCAGGCCCGAGTTAAACTAGAACACCGGTGTCTGCGCAGACGGAGAAGCGTAGCACGCAAATCGGCTAACGAGAATCAGCACGGAACAAATACAAGTTGCTTACCAAGAAAACCTCTAAATAATAAACCTGCAGATATAGCTAGATAATAAAACTGACTTAAAATGTCCGCAACAACAGAGTCATTTAAAATCTTTCTCACCCACCGATTAACAGTAGCCGCTGTGGAGATATTTGGAGCTTTTGAAAAAACAATAATAGAAAGCCAGGCAGAACTCCGCCATTCGCAGTGGGAAATTGAACGTCTCCAAAGGTTGCTAGATATGGTTTACAAACCAGAAATAAGGTTACATAGAACAGGTTGGTAAGTTGTTATTTGATTTTTTTCTGAAAGGATCCCTTGTTGACGTTACCTTAACTTGTAACTTTCAAATGACCTGAAGCCTCATAGTTTTGATGCAGTTATGTGATATATTTTTCTATTCAAAATCTGTCCAATACACCGTGAGAGGAGATTAAAATGTGATTAATGTAACCCATTAAACGGCCTTTTGTCTGCATTTTCGCCCTACGCTTAGAAAACTGCAACATAGGTCCAGGAACTCGACAAATTCTTAGCAATCTTATCCCCACGTCCTCGCTACGAAATGCTTTTTCCAGGTACTAAACATGAATCCATTGGTCAGTTAAACCTAATAAGATGCTTTGATGGATTATTAGATCTGGTGACTGGGGAGTCGGTTGGCACAGGTTAAAGCACAGTGGACCTTAGCCAGAATTGCGTGCAACGTTAGCAGTAAGAACGTTTTCCTTTACAATTCAAGCCTAGGAAATAATTATTTGGTGTTATTGTTTGGGATGTCAGCATTTAGGTGGAATGTAGGTTCATCTAAATAAAGCAATTAGCATTCACAGCAAGTGTAGATGTGTTGGCTCAACAGCAGCATGGTGAACCGCAGTTGAGCCTCCAGTCGGGCGAGGGACACCCAGATCCTGCACTGGTTAAGAAGGAACAGGAAGACCTCTGGTCCTGTCATGATGTAAATCCACCTCAAGGGCTAGCATTGGACACCAATTGTGATGACAGCTACCTGCTTTGTGGTGAGTATAAGAAATCAATTTGTGTTGGTACCCGTGCAATTTTAGGAAGTTAGTGTTTTTATATCGACAAAATGGAAAAACTATGACTGAAAGGGTAATTCATGGTTCAAGAAGAGTTAACAGGTGGCAAGCATTGCTTGTTAACACATATGCTGCATTATAGCAGGGTTTGGTTTCCTCTCAGACTCAAGGCTGCCTTCTCTCCCTGCATCAACAGAGGGTGTTGTTCCTCGACTGCAGCAGAAATGTGAGTTGAGTTCCAGTCCAGGCCACCACGTGGACCCAGGGCCATCTCAGACCCAAGTAAAGCTGGAAATAGATCATCATGAGCGAGACACGCTGATGGAGGAGGGGAACTACAGTGAATCCTGCTCCGTCCCTGATAAACAAACGTCCACAAAAGCCGACGTAGACTGGACCCCACATCATTGGAGTAAAATAGGTTATAGCTGCCATCTTTGCAAAAGGAGTTTTACAACAAAAATGAAGCAAGCAATACACTATAAGGAACACCATGGCAAAGAATTGCTAAGCTGCACTTCATGCAACAAAAGTTTTCCAAATCAGTCTATTCTAAACAGGCACATGGGAGACCACACTAATTGGAGGCCCTTCAGCTGTAGTTTCTGTGAGAAACGATTCAAACGAAAGGTACACCAAATGGATCATGAGAGGATTCACACAGGGGAGAGACCCTACAACTGCACTCGTTGTCAAAGGAACTTTTCACATAGAGGTTCTGTGAGAACTCACCTTGCAAGCAAACATAAGGTCCAACCACAACACCTGAGCAAGGAATATGCTGCTATAATTAAAAAGAGCAAGTCACTTAAGGAACACCTTGGGGAGGATCGACTCAGTGCCACTTCACCCTACAAAGGTCTCACAAAGCAGTCACTTTTAGGTAGGTACATGGGGACACACACAGATATAAAGTGATTCGGCTGTGGTTTTTGTGAGAAGCGATTCACTCAGAAGAGGCACATGATGGAGCATGAGAAGTCACACTAAGGGGATAGACCCTACTGCTGTCCTCGTTGTAAGGAAAGCTGTGTAAAAAGTAACTAAAGCTTTATTTTACCAACATACACAAGATGAAACTACGATACGGAAGCCATGAATGGATCAGAGTCTTGGAAAAGTTTTTAAAAAAAAAGTAAAAAACTATCCTGTGAAAAACAAACAACACCTGACCAAATGAGTAAGAATAAAAGGCAAAATCAGTTTTCCATTTCGAAAATTCAGACATTAACATTAACTATCATTGCTGCCTTTTTACCATGTTTGTAAGTGTTGTATTTAACTTTATTGCAAACTGAAATAGCACATGCAAAAATATGCATTCAAATCTGTATTGGATCCATAATTATTAGAACTCTGAATTAAGGTCTGTGTCTGACATTCATTTCAAGAGGACTCCCTCTATTAACATGGTATGTGCAGATTAAACACGCCATCAAAACAGTTTCTGGTGATGTCTTTGTGGCCACACACTGGATATCAGAATTACTGGGCAATAACTATGGTAAAAGTATGGTAAATGCTTGTTCCTATAAAGTTAATGTAAAAAATAAATAGTGCATACTGGCATTGGTGGCAAAAGCCGGTTGCATAAGCCGATTGCATACCTCAGAAATCAACTGGAAAGAAAATTTTACAAGTTTTGAGTTATGTAATACAAAGTTGTTTGAGGGCTGAAGCTGAGGACACACTGTACCATAGTTTCACACTGCCTAATAAGTCTGTAACTTTGTGTGGCTGCACACGCAAAAATACACTGCTATAAATGTTGTCAGGCCTTCCAATCCAGCATTTTGAGACACAACTGAACAGAATGTAAGCCATAGGAAATTGTTGACGGATGAATTCAGTTTTTAAAACAACAAGCAGCAAAACACATTTTAATGGAATTGAACTATAGAAAGATAAAATACTGCATAAAACGATGACCCCTGCCAAACACACACGCTTTGTATTGTGATCAAGGAAAATAAAAATAAATAATTATTCTGAACGTTGCTCCATTACAGTTTGTGTCTATCAGCTTTTACCCAGGCCCTGTATCTGTTATCAACCAAAAGTAATTTCTAACAAGAAAATATTGGTCTGTAGATACATATTATTAAACACTTTTGGGTGTTTGAAAATGTTTTTTTTTGGTTTGTTTTTTAAAGTGTTTTTCTTCATAATTGAGTATACCATTATTTGTGGACTTGATACACTACACTGCACACATGTTCTGTGTTTTTAACAGAGGTTCCCTGTAAGAAAATCTACATTATCAACCCAATAGCTAATATATAATAATATAATATAATTCTTTAATTAGTTAATACGGTTAGTAAACCTACCGTCTTTGCATCATTGCCAAAGAGCACCAGGCCTGACTTGGTCACCAGACCGGGTCTGCATGCACCAGGGATCTCTAAGGGCTGTCCGTTTGCTGCAGTGCTGTTATCAATCAGTGTGGAGCCGTAGAATGTTACTTTCTACAAGAAAGAGTCACGTCACCACTATTCAATTAGAACTAGAAAATATGTCCTACTCTTCCCATAGGTGATTGGGTAACAATTTTAAATCAATAATTCTTAAGTTTGTCTCATCTGGTTGATTAATAAAATCATTCTAATCAGCATATCCTGCAACGTTGGCGCTCAAGACAAACTAAAGCGGACACTGTTTAGAACACTGAAAGTAATCCAAAAAGAGTTATTTATTCAACTCATTCCTGTCAGAATGATATACTGTATTATCTCACTGTACTGTTCTTCCAGGCTACTAAAGAAAAATAAGACCTGTCCCAACGACCCTTCTACACTGGCTTTTAGTGTTACCTGTCCATCCACCTCTGCCCAGGCACCAGGCGCTTTGTCGTTCCCTCTGATCCAGTTGTGAAGGGCCTCGGCTGACTGGTTCCAGTCAATCTGTTCACAAGCAAACCCTCTTAACATATACCTTTTGATCCCAATACAGTTTAAATTAACATGGTTGACATGTTATTAATAATTAGCATATGGGTTTATATATAGCTGACTCGACAAGAGTTAAACACTTGAACAGTGGCAGGGCATGGGGACACAGTACCCCACAGTACCTTGGAGTTGTCCTTTTTCTGGATGCACTCATAGGTGGCTCCCTCTTCTGGCTGAGTTATCCTTGGGGCCTTCCCTTCCGCTATCAGCCTGACTGCCTCTACCTGGAAATGACAGTTACAAACTCAAGTACTAAAACATTTACCATATTATGTTTTCACATGAATTTGTATTCATATAAAACATTAGCTATACATTTTTTAAAGGGATCTCCAAATGCATTAGAATGTTTACTAATATTGTACTGAACACACTACTTTGCACATGTACAAGGCCAGAAACAACTTAGTGCCAAGAAATATTCAGAAAAAGTTATCATTTATGAGGGCATTTGATGTTTGTAAATAAATATGTGCAAATCTACCGATGTTTCTTATTTTTGATGGCCAATTGGTGACCAAAATGATTTCCTGTTAGGATCAACAAAATACAATATAATCCACTACATTCTCATGTACACTCACAGTGCCTTTGACACCCTCTGGGAATAGGAATCTATTGTAGATGGTGTTGACAGTATCATCTGGCTCTACATCGCATTCCCTCTGCAGCAGGATTGGTCCGGTGTCCAGTCCATCATCTGCCCAGAACACTGTGAACCCACCTTTCTTGTCCCCGTGGATCAAAGTCCTGTATCAGCAAAGTGAATGGGTAAAGTCGCCCGCTCACCACACACATGCTTAGAGAAATCTGCACATCTGCTCTATCCCCACACAAAGGGCAGAGTGCGGAGCCAGGCTCCCTCACCAGTTGATGGCGGAGGCGCCCCTGTGCCTGGGCAGCAGGGAGGGGTGGTAGATGATGGAGCCGTGCCGGGGGTGGTCTATCACCTCCATGGGGATGAACTGGGAGCAGAAGGGCAGGACGTTGAGCTCTGCGCCCGTGGCCTTGTACTGGTCCACCACCTCGGCAACAGCCTGGCCCTTCACACGCCAGCGGGGGAACTTGAAGACCGCCACCCCGTCTTTCTCGGCCTCTGTGGCTGTTAGGAAAAGGGGGTGGAAGGATTTGAAGAGTAGAGGAACAAATAAGTATATCTTGTTATCAGGACCTTGGGTATTTCTCCAACTTGCAAATACAACTTTCCCTCTTCAAATTTAACCTTTCCCTTGAAAGTTTGACCACTTTGGTCAGTGATATCCTCCTTATAATACATGAAGAAGAATTTCAAAGTAAATGCTGTGTTTTTTAAGGCTTTTTATACAATCTAGTTCTATAGTCCATATTGCTAGGGCTTGAAACATGTACAATCCATGACCACTAAAGCCACTTAAGTACTAGAAATCTTTTGATTTCTGCAGGTTTTAGGACTGGGGTCTTTTCCTGCTAACAAAAATATATAAAACATAAATTCCAATTGACCCTCTATTCTCTCAACCATGTACCCTAAACCTGCATTCTCCTCGTGTCCTTGTCCTGTGCTTGTACTGAGAATACAAGTGTCATTATATTGATATTAGTTTATAATATGTATAATATTTATGACCTTCACCCCCATGCAATGGAGCGATTTTGCATCAAATTGCCATATTTAAATACAGACACTAACTGTGCCTATTGTGCTTGTGCCAATACAGTGTGTTCCAGTTCCATTATAGTAACAACTTCAGTAGAGCAGTGTTTTCCTGCAGTAGATCAGAGTGTTCCCTGCTCACCCAGTGGGTCGGCTTTGCCGTCCTTGTCAGGTATAGTGAACACACCAACGATGGTGTGGCCCTCCTTCCTCAGTTCCTTGTAAACCTCCTGGCCAAACAAACTCTGACCAATCACAGCGATCTTCATCCTGACAGCTCACAAGGTTCTGGAGGACCAAATAAAAACATTTATATCAATCATGTTTTACATTTTTAAGTGTTTCTTTATTTAGGCATCTTCATTTATTTAAAAATGTTTATAAAACAGATTTTTTCATAATACAATTACACAATAAAACATAATAGCATGGAGATCAGATAATGAAAATACATATTGTCAATTGATCATACAACTTAAAACAATAAATGACATTAACGTGGAATAAAGAAAACTCCTGTCACCTTTAATTAAATATGTGGGTCATGAATACAATTTGACTCCAATTGTAGTTCTTAGTAACTACACACCGTATCCATTGGCATTGAATCCACAAATTATTATAAAGTTCTTAATCAAATACGTTTTTGTAGCTTTTTCACTTTGTTGGTCATTCTCTAAAACGTGAAAGGGGTAACAACTTATTGAGCGGTGGGACCATATTTACTGAAAACCTTTTGCAGCCAATCACATTACAGAACTACGTTTGGCCTCTAGATTGACCAATCGAATCAACGAATTATTAAAAGGCATTTGACAGCTAACTGGAGAATACGTGTAGAAATGCAATGGTTCTTTCAAACCAAACTTTGGAGAATGGGCTACTTACAATGGAACAACACCAAATAACTTTTTCAAAGCATACAGTTCTGCAGGTGTGCAAGCATATTTGCAGAACTCTACGCATAACGTTTTAAATAAAAGTAACATATTTCACAAGCTGGCACATTTTATGCAAATACACCAATTCAAAACGGTCATCTTTATATTTATTTTTAGAAACGAGCATCAACAGATAAATACATAAAATACATTACCCCCGATTATATTGCTGACCCAAGAACTTTCAACTGGCGTGAAAAGAGCTGTCCTTTGTAGAGCGTTGCTCTTATTTCGACCAAGTTAAAATGGGCTGCACACATGCTACAGACGAAGCAATTACACAACAGTCAAAATCGTGTAATTTGATTGGACAGACCACAGACTAAAGGGGAGGGTAAGGGGCGTAAACGTTATGAAAATCTCAATATGAGCGTTAAAAACCTGAATTTACAAAATGTTTATTGATACTCGTTCTATAAAGGTGTGAACACGTTCAAACGCCTCTAGGTTCCATTACATTCTGCTAGTTCTTTTTCGTTTACCATTTAGAGATATTTTACTGAAAGTGTAATCAAGTAGGTAGTAAAGTGCAGGGTCACAAAGGTCAAAGTTCCACAAATTGACTGCAAATACAACCAGTACCTGAAAACTACATCTGGTTACCCATTTACCCAGCCAAACACCTTTCTATGCATTTCTAGCTTTGTAAACATTTACCTGAGCCTCTTTGTAGCTGTGAGATTGCAGCTAAGATTTAAAGAGAAGGTGACATTAGGGACTCTAAAAAAGAAGAATTGAGTTAGCAATTGGAATTTTTGATCCCATTTACCAATTACATGCAAACACATTTTCTTCTGGAAACTATCCCTGGCCCTCAGCTGTGTCCAGGCTTAACAAAGCTGTGTCTGAGGTAATTGTCACTGAGGTAATTGGGAATATGACTTCAACCCCAACGGTGTGAGAATGAGGAGATCAGGTCCTCCACTCACGGCTTGCGTCACACTTTGCCTGAATGTTACCTATTTTAGACTGAACCCGACCTCCAGTGATTACTCAGTTAATGTTTGACCCATGACCAAGCAACCGTTGAACCAGAATTGCACATTTTCCCCTGTCTGTGCGTGCTTGTGCATTTGTATGTGGGTGTGTGTGTGGGTGTGATGATTAGTTCACGGGGCCTAAGTTTGTATTGGTTTTATTTTTGCTTTATCACTGTGAGTTTCTAATGCGTTCTTTTCAGAGAGACAGCTTATTTAAAAAAAATTAAACTTAAACACAGGCAAAGGTTTCTAGTGTCATATGACGAGAACCAATCAACTTCCCTTGTTTACTAAATATATTATAACAAATAATGTGGTGTTCTTAGGACCTGCAACAGTTGTGCACCCACAGTGTGGTGCTGATGTGCATTTTAAATGGATATGGCAATGCTGCCTGACTTGAATTGTTCCTCAAATTGTGCTCGTCTTCAATTGCAGTGTCATTCTTATTTAAACCACATGGGAGTGACACAATACAACCAATTTTTGAATGGTCCCTAACTTGGTCACTCTTTCACTCTTTTACTTTCTAGTATTTATCTAGTGCTGAGCTGGAGGCAATGCCTGACCCTAAGCAGAGCTGTCTATTAGATTATTAGATTGTTAACGTTAAATGCTAAACTAGTTCCCATTTCATAATTGTGATGCTCAATCAAAACAGGCTCAGATCCCACCTCAAAGAGTCATAAGCTTCCAATAACAAGACATTTCAACATTATATCTCCATTTCATAAGTTCAACAAATGTTTAGAATGAAGAAGGTTTTGCTTGGAGTTACAGTGGATAAAATATTATTCAACCCAGATATTTTCGATTAAATGACAATCCGCTTTGGCAAGCTGACACCATAGGAAAGGTTCAATGTAGCCCTCAGCATTTTTCCCTGAGGCTTCTTTGAATGCGTGGAATTAATGCAAATATTGCACAAATCTATTATTATTGTGCAAGCTATGATTAAATCCTTGCAGTTTTACAAACTCATAAATAAAACATGTTAGTCACACTGTATTTCTAAAAGGCTTAGTTTCACGAAACTACAGTATACAGGTTTTTGCATGGATACAGTCACATAGAATACGACCCAAATTACCCTATCTGAACAGCTCAGGGAGATTTATAGCTAATTCAAGAGACCCAGCTGGTGCTAAATTTTAGAACAGGCACAAACAAGGCCAGTCTCTCTGAAGAAAAAGAGTGCATTCATCTTTCCAGACGTGTTTGCTGAGTATACATCGAACTGAAAGAGACTGCCCTGTAGTTTGTTTTGTGACTCCACACATCCATCATACACGTGTGTTAATTATAACTTCTGTCCCTAGCCACTATTCATCTTTGGCCAACCCCATTGGCTGAGGAGCGGTCCAGTGGGGTCGCTGTGGTGTATCGAGGCGTCTCAGTGTATTTTCATCTAGAGGTGGTGAATCAGAGTCTATAAATAAAGGCACTGCACGCTCTATCTATACTTTCCTGGAATAACCTGAAACACCTGTCCCACCCACACACACACACACACACACACACACACACACCGACACACACACACACACACACACACACACACACAAACAAATACAGTGACTAGCTCAGCCAAGTTAAGATAACGTTCCAGCAGCACCAAAAAACTAGAGCACCTTGTGAGTAAAATCATCAGAACCCACCACATGTAAAGTCAGACAAACTCTCCATCTTTAAGCATGTAGGAATATACATCAGTGTTGGCGGGTTGGGTCTGCAACATTTTGAAGCACACATACATCGATCCCCCTTTTGGACACATTAGCCTGAACATTTTACCAGAACCAAGATGGCAGTTGGGGTGGAGGTGGGTGCATTTCCTATCACCTCCTTCAACAAGCACAGAAACTAGCTATGACATCAGGTCATATAAATATCTCCCCCTCCCTCGTGCGCTGATATTTGATTGTGAACAGGTGCGTTAGTGCGCAACACGCTCTATGACGGCTTACGTCAGCGGCGCACAGACTTCTAGTTTTCTGCCTGAACTTTAGCTGACGCAAAACTCTTGCTCTAATAGTTGACCAGGACGAGACTCTGGAAAGCCACCAATGCACTTTAATGGCGGTCAGGTGTTCCGGTTGTAGCGTCTACACGTAGCTGTAACAGTGTACGTTGTCCAGCACCTCGGTAACCGCAGGGTGTTAATGGCTCTGGGGAGAGCATAATTGGAGGTAAACTGTGAAGGTCACTCCACAGACAGCTCTGTGCAGCGTGTTAAGGCCGAGGTGTTTGTCTAAGCCATCCTGTCCTTCTCTCCTTGGCCCAGTCACAACACTGTAAGGAGTCAAAGTTGAAGGAAGGGGAGAGCGTGGTGGTGGGAGAAGACCTGCTCTATATGTGTGTGTGTGTGTGTGTGTGTGTGTGTGTGTGTGAGAGAGAATGAGACCGACAGTGAGAGAGAAAATGAAAATGTGGAGTTTGTAAAAGAGAGGACCAGAGTCTGTGTTAAAGAGAAAGAAAAGGAGAGAGAGAGCCACAGAGAGATATTCAGACCTATAATAAGATACAGATCATGAGGTTGTGTTTGTCTCTGAAAAGAGAGGATCATATTGTTTCTGTGTGTTGCTTGCCACTTGCCCCCCTTGGTTGTCCACTGGACCCTGCTGGGCCTCCTCACCTTGGCAGTGGGCAGCAAGTCGGCTGGCAGCCGGGCACAGCCACAGGGTATAAAAATAATATACAGCTCCATTAATAAGAATCTGTAGTGGCTGCCAGGGCCTTGTACCAACACATCTTACGTCATGCCATCAAATTACAGGCCCCAAGTTAGACGGAGGAAGGAAAAGAAGGACTTCAAAGGGAAAGTGAGGACAGACGAAATGACTGTTTCCCGCAAATGTCGGAGTTAGGTGGTCAGTTGGTTTCTCATTGAGCTGATAGGTTGACGGCCGACCTGTGTTTTTGTTGGGGGAACGCGACCAGGAGAAAACAGGCACATCATGGCCACGTCTTTAAATCTACAAAGCTACAAGGAAACTTCAGAACAGAATGCTCTCCCTTTTACGTCACACCTACCTGAAAAAAATTGCATACAAATTCACAATATATCTTGTCTTGGATTCAATGGCAAAAGTCAGAGTCAGCTTTGGATCGCAGCGCAACACTTCAGCACAGGCCCCCTTGTGGTGGCATTTGGCAAAGAGGAACTTGTCTTGAGGCAGCTGAGAACCGGTCCTATCCACTTCTCGGGTCCAATATGTAAGTGTGTGTCTGAGGAGATTGAGAACGTCTAGCACACCACAGCCTGGTCCCAACCCCCCTCGTCTATGAGAGCAGTGTTTGTCTATCTGAATCCCCCCATGGTTTGTCATTTACACATATTCATATCCTCCTTATGTATACAGTAGTGCATTGATGTTGTGGTTGGGAGAATAGCTTGCATTCCACTGTGTCCCGCTCTATTTTCAGGGCGGCCACACTAGATATTTCAACGACATGTTGGCAAACTAGCGGTTAATCATACACATCCCTCCTGGGATGTAGTTGTTGTTGTGATTTCAGGGCGGACACGTTGATTTTATTCTGTGACATACGCTCATATGAGGACCAATGATCAAACCCCATGACAGATGTGGTGTCAACCTTCCCTGCTGGGTCAGGAGTTTCCCCCCTCACAGACTTCCCGGGGTGTCACACGGACAAGTCTTCCCAGCTGTTTTTGTTCCTAGTCGTCTTTCCCTTCTGCTGGACATCAGCACCCTCCACAGGTGGAGGAGATCAAGTTAACGGTTGGTTTCCAAACATCATGTTCAGTTTCCACTTTGAAGCCTTACGTCTGTCGTTGATAGCAAAGCTACCCTGGTACTTTTCACTGGACAACTAGCAAACCGGTGATAGTGACTCTTTAGCTAAATGCAAACTAGGCTTATGTAATTCAGATAGTTATTGGCCTAACAGACAGCGAGCAGATGATATTAATGTTACCCAAAATATGCAGTCCAGGAAGAGAACATTTTGAGAATGAATCAGAAAATATCCCCAAATTATATTTTGGGGAATAGCGGTGACAGAGGCAATTCTTTCACCCCTTAAGTGGGCCAAGTCAAATATCTGGGCCCTTAAAATAAGACTCAGGAAATGGCAGATATACATCTTGGTTAAACATGTTATGTTGGCAATGGGCAAGTTAGTCAAACATGATCTAAACTGGATTTTCTATACTTGGAATGCGTTCAAAAACAGCCGGTAATATTTGGTAATACGTGACCGAGATGTAGAGACATGGCTGTAAGTCGGTCGAAACCTTCTGGAAAAAACATGTGCATATTACTTGATGTGAATCGTTTTTCTATAATATCTTTGACCTCTAGGAGGCCTTTTGTTGTATTAAGTACTAGTCCTTCAAACAGCAGTCCGTGAATCAGCAATAGAATGAAAAGGATCTCACTGTCACCACCATGTTGGTAACCTGAGGCCTGTTGTGCCCTTAAGGAACGAGAGAGAGTGTGTGTGTGTGTGCGTGCGTGCGTGTGTGTGTGTGTGTGTACATCAGTGCAGGGGGGAACCCTACATGGTCAGAGTGCATGCCACCACCAGAGTCATGTGCTTTCCTCCACATGTCATTCCTCAAACCTCTGCCAGCAACTTGTTGAAGTAGAGAAGAGTGTTTAAGTCCTGCTGACTATCGGATCCATATTCCCATCTCGCTGAGCAGTCAAAGCGTTACGGAAGGCCCACACACTTTGCATTCTGGCCTTGGCTACACAGTTGGAAACACAGCAACAGTAAGCAACGCTTATGTGACTCCAGATGCAATAAAACTATTTTCCTTTAGAATGCCAATCTTAATAAATGGATTATATCATGTTGTTATCTATCAAGAGCATAAAGCACTTAAGGACAGATAAACCGTGAGCTCCATGTGGGCTCCCCATGCAGATACCTGCTGAGCAAGCAGCAATGGAAGGACAGTTGGGCGATTTGACCGCCAGTGAACTGCACACGGATAACAATAAGGAACACAAATAAAAAGTCCCTCCCCTAGCAGGCACACTAATCCCTGATCTTAGAATTAAGGGATTCTCACTCTCCGAGGATGCACACAACACTATCAAGGAATTAAAGCCCTGTCTTCAACAAATGATTGGTGTACTGTTTTGAAAAAAGGGGAAGATTTAGTTTAGACCTTTTATATCAAATCGTTTGTTGCACACACACACACACACACACACACACGCGCACAAACACTCGCACATACATGCACGCACGCACGCACACACAAAACGATTTGGACACACTCTTGTCACAACACTCAGACACATAACAGCACCAGTAGCTAGATACAAACACAGATACAACGTTGAACTGTCTGTTTCATGTATAATGAGCAGTTTGGACAAAGTGTTCTACTTTTTACATTGCTTTTCCACCCAACTATTGGTTGGCAGGCAGTGGGAAGAACATGCTGTTTTGGTGGAAAATGAACCCGTGGGTGAGAGGTTGTGTGTGGACTTTGGCTGCATTGCCACAGCCTGACCTGGGGGTCTCCCAAAAATGGTCATCATAGGGGTGTGTGTGTGTATGCACGTGTGTGCGCACGTGTATATATGCGTGTGCACTTGTGTTTGTGGGTTTGAGTGTGCATGGGTGCCGGCGTGTTCTCTGTATTGTCCATGTGTCGTATTTCCCTGCAAGATTCCTAGAAGTGCGAGGAGCAGAAGATGCGGGCCCAATATTGTTTCCGTGTGTTCAGCTGTTCACAATCTAATGTCGGGGTGTGTGTTTGTTAGTGAAATTAATGTACGGACGGACATCTATCGTAAGAGCTTAAAAGGCAACGTTGCATTAATGCTGAAGAGTGCCGAAAAACAGGCTCACAGAGGATGCTTTCTGCACTTTGGGCAGTGAGTGACTTGGAGTGGATTTGGAAGTGTTGTAGGAGTCCTGAAATAAGTTGCTGGACTATGGTCAGCTGCCAGAGCAACTTCAGCCCAGATATCTGTGGATAGAGGCTTTGCCCAGAGTAATTCTTGGACAGAGAGAGGGGGCTGAAAAATGTTCTGAATCGAGCCCTACCAGAGCAGTGTGCTTTCACCGTTTATTTGCTTGGCATAACCAAAAAAAATCACCTCACTTTCCATGCTCCAAATTGTACCGATGCTCGTTCTCTTTAGTCGCCTGGGGCTGGTTTTCAGAGCTGATACCTCTGCACGAGCATACTACTGATTCATTCACTAATCTTGGCCTCATAATCGAATTTGATTGATCTAAATTGTTGTTATATGTCACAGCTAAGAATCCGATTGAGCACATCCTGTAATGTTTTTATTCCGGCGTTTCACGCATTTCAACATGACCTAAAGAGAGACTTTGTTGGTTTAGCAATGGTGTGTCCAGTTGACGATGTTACCGCGTGTCCTTACCAGTTCAATGTGAGCATTAGTGCATAACTCCCTAGGCAGGGATTCGATCCCTCTTCAATCTGCTCCGTAGTCCTTCAGTGGTGGTGTTTCGCTGGGATCCTACATGGGTCCACTACCCCTTAGCGCTCGCATAACTCTGGGTACTTTGGTACACATAAATCTGACCCCTCTAGACATGCAGGCCATTCACAGCTCTCCTCTGGAAGCACTTTGCAAGAACTAAGAGGAAGGAGAGAGGGAGAAAAAAGAGGACAACATTTGTTGTCAATTTGGCTGTGCTCGCTGTGCTCGGATGAAAGCAGCCCAGTGGATTTATGGCACCTTGGCCCTGGTCGACATGTGCTGGTGGAATGCGTGCATCATATGGATGTGAATACTGTGCGGGCGTTCACAGGGAGTGTTTTGTATTTCACATGTGCATGAGAGTTTGCATAAGAGAAACAATAATTGGCAATACATTCATTTGTACTCCATAAAAGCAGCCTGCCTTGTACGACCATATGTTTGTCATTGATGGACACATTTCTTTTCTTCTCCTGTGGCAATTGTGCATCTGTCATTTCATTAAAACAGATGGGAATCTGCCTCACTCACTTGATGTCACTGAGACACACCAGCAACATCATTTTAATCCAAAACTTGAGAGAAAAGCATTACAGTTTCCAGCTGAGAATACAGTTTGTGCATGTACATTTATCCTAAACGAGCATTACTAAATATTGAAGGGAATAGAACACAAGATGGCCATCAGTCCTAAAACAAAATGCACTCCTCTTCTTAGAGCAAACCCTATTTCACGAAAGAGTGAGTATGCCAAATGTGTCCAAGAGGATAAGGGAAAAAAACTGTTAAAGAATTCCACAGAGATGCTTGTTTTCACTCTCAGAGTTGATTGATTTGTAGTGAGGCGTCAGACTGCTATCAAAGTTGAAGCACTGAGAGGTCCTCTGAGATAACCCATTCGAGGCATTTTGAAGAAGATACTGTAGTTGTAAGAGGAAGGTTACATTACTCTAAACAAACCCGGTGGCAGACAACCGTGAAAAGGAATTGAAACCACACGGCAGCAGCCTCTTCTCCTGATGAAACTATCTGGTAAGAGATGTTGCATTGTCATAACTCTGGGTGACGGCTTTTCTGCAAAGTGAGAATGTACAGTTTACAAAATTGTGATTGACTTAGTTCCTTACCTTACCAGCAAACATGGCATTCCACAGATACTTGCTTACCAACTGTAAATCACCCATTGTCCCAACTGTGAATTGCAAAGATTGATCTATGTCTTCAAAGAGGACAATACACATGTCATCGTTGGTAAATAAGTGATTCAGGACTCCGAACAGGTCATAAATGAGGACTGTCCAAGTCGGATGACTACCACAAACTTTTGGGAAATGGTGGCTGTTATTTCTTAGCAAACCCAAACAAGATCCCCTATTTTAGGCCTAACTGTAGAGCTTTTACGGCAATCCACAAAGCGGTTGGATTTGGACATAAAATTGGAAAGTTTCAACAAATTGCATAACTTCATTATGTGCCACTGAGCGGTCCTACTTTTGCCTGTACCGACTTTGCACTGTATCCGTTGCCTTGAGCATATTTTAATGTGTTTGCTACATTTAAGGTAACGACTTGGACATTCTTGGTACATTTCTGTCTTTATGTAAGGGTTTAAAATGTCTTCTGCTCAGATGTCGGTAAACCTCAAAATGAGGCGGAGCCAGGGGCTTGTGTTCATTTCAATCAGGCCCGTAATCACTCACAACCAGCGGCGCAGAACAATACAAATCCCAAATTACATTCAGACCAGTGAAAAGTATTCCAGATTCCTAGGTACTGTACTGTATCGCTAACGTTCTGCCTCTCAGTTTGTCCAACACACACACACACTCACACACACACACATCTGGGGTGCATCAGCACGCGCTGTTCTGCATGTGTTTGTATTTAGAGATCTAGTGCTCTCCTGCCTTCCAGGTCCTGTGCCAACTGCCAACCCCTCCATCTTCCAGCTCAGACCAGCACTGAACTACTATAACACTCAAAGTCCCATTTCCAGATAAAGAAGCAGAAGGGCCATGGCTGCTGAACCACAGGAGGTTATGGGGAAAGTAGAAGCACAGCCATGAAGAGAAGTCAGACATCTGCCATGCAGGTTTATGGGCACACAGTAATCAGGTAATAGCTAATCATTTACAATGGGGGGGTATCAAGGTGCCAATCTCTCGATTGTGGCATGCAAAGAGGCACACGTCAATGAGAAATTATATTTCTCACTTTTTTCACACATCCTTTTTGTTCGCCTGTTGAAGCCAAGGCTCATTTTACGTGATTGACACCTTGTATGTATGTGTCTTTATGCATGTCCAAGCGTCCAGCAAAGTGTATCCTTGTTTACTCTCTACAAACACAGCCCACTCTCCTCTCAACGCTGTCAATCAACCCTGTGAAACTCCCTTATTCACGGACAGATGCACGGCGACAAGACGTGACCTCATGCCGACGTTTCCATGGCAAAACATTTTCCCGGTGACACAGTAACCCTTACAAACGGTGTACAGGGAGCACAGTGTTTTCCACCAAACAAACTCTGACAGGCCTGTCTGTCTGTGTCCCTTCCATCCACTTCTGACTGACCCCAACCTCACTTAGTTGTGGCTTTTTAAAGCACCAATTCATAGGGGGTGCCGTACGGGGTAAGCAGCCCTCCGTTGGGCTGCGTAGGCTCTGGATAAGAGTGGAACAGGAGAGTGGTTCTCTGCCGGACAGAGAGCCCTGTTTGGGTAAAGAAGGCCCCTGGAGGGCCTGCTATCAGCGGCTGCAATGACGAAGCGACTCCTCCAACGCAAACAAACATCTGGTCGATATAAGACGTTGCATAACAAACCTCTGTCTATGGCATGAAAAGACATCTGTGCAGTCCTCCAGCTCTCTCTGTGTGTGAGTGTGTGTGTGTGTGTGTGCTTGCATGGGTTTGTACATGTTTTTACAGACCCACTCATTCATAAAGTGATTGTGGTTGACCCAGTGTTAATGTTTACCTAACGTTCATACAGTGGGAGATTTTTTAGGAGATGATTGCAGCGCTCAGGTCAAGTGTCTCCTTATCGTCCTAGACTCTTTCTATCTCTTCCTCTCTCCTCTCTCTTTCTCTTTCTTTCGCTACATCGCTGGTCTTACCGAGCTTTATGGAACCAATTGAAACCCACCCATCTGACATCTCTGGCTGGCTCTCGTATTTTAGAGGATTTCACCAGAACGGGTCCCTAAAGGCCTGAGCTGGGCCTGGATTGGCACGTTGAGAGATCTACTGTGTCTAAAGTTGTTTCTGTCTGTTTAGAGGGGCTGACGACGACTGCACTCCTCAAACAGCATGTGGTTTATCAGCACTTAATGCA
The DNA here is from genome assembly GCA_036023535.2 of Galaxias brevipinnis. NCBI lineage: Eukaryota > Metazoa > Chordata > Actinopteri > Galaxiiformes > Galaxiidae > Galaxias > Galaxias brevipinnis. The sequence continues at coordinate 21,664 of JAVQIZ010122184.1, read as the reverse complement.
CGGGCAGGGCTACCGAGCAATTCTCAATTGGGCGCGCACTAGAGAACTTACCAGCACTGTCATTAGGCCAAAGCTCTGGCTTCCTGTTTTCCAGTTCCCCCCAGCAGCCTTTGAGTCGAGGTAACTCACAGCTGGACCGTCTTCTGACATGCTAGCCCCTTCTCACATAGCTAGACCGAGTAGATCTGTACCTCTGTATTTAGAGCGATGATTACCCTATTGTTTTGACATTGTCAAGGAAAACACTGGGTTTCTGTTGTGTTCTAAGGGAGTCACGCCAGGATTATATAACACAAAATATGTCACGCAAATGAATACAAATATGACAGGATATTTTATCTTATCATACGGATGGACAATATTTCCTTTCATTCGTCTCTGTGGCTTTTGGAGAAATGAGGCATGGCATTTGCATCAAGGTCGCTCATCAAGCCCAGTACAGTATGTCCATATTACCAAACCAGATAGTCTTTGAAATCAAATCCGTTCTGTGCATTGCTTTGGTCTGCTCATGACATTTCTCAGAACAATTCCTTAGAAGGTCTATCAAAAAAAGACCAAGGCATCAATTATGGTGTTATGGAAAGGGTAAGTCAAAGTAGACGAGGCACGAGATTCAAATAGGAGTCCCACGCAGGTTTCAAAACGTCACTTTTACCTCAGCTCTCCACGGGATTATCTTTGAAGCTGGAATTTTGTGCCATAAAAGCAGATGGCTGAAATATATCAAGGAATAAAGATGCGCAAGTTATGCGTCCAGCTGCTGCTGTTATAGTAAGGGAGACGTCTGGGCTATCTTATGTCCCGGACATGAGAGCCACAGCTGGGGGTTGGGCAGGCGGGCCTGAAACGGGAGAAAGGGATACCTAGAGGGTCGTTGGCCTGGTCACGCCACTGCAAGTTATTGGGGTGTAAAACGGCTCAGAGGCCCCAGAACTGGCACAGTATCACGAGTCACGACCATACCACAACCAAGGGAGTCTACCTGGCTGAGTGACGGAACCAGGGAAAAGGACTCGCTTTCCCACAACAAAGTGCCTGACCTCAGGCTGCTGTAGTAGTGGGTGAATATGTAACTAAAAAAACTACAATAATAAACCAATGTACGGGGCTGCATGTAGCCTGCATATCCCAGTGAAGGAGCCAGGAAAAACAGTTCCCTTAAGATACACATACTTCGAAATATCCACAGGCAACCTGTTGAAAACCAGCTCTTAATAATATTTTCACCATAATTTTGTTGGCATAATTGTGTTGGCATAGTTTGCTCAATAAGAAAATGTTATCAAAGCAAACAATTACTCCTGAAAACTCAGAGGAAAACACACTGTGCAATGTTTTAAGCTAAGGGTCAAACAATGACCTTTATTTTTTTGTGACTATTTTTACTGGCATAGCCAATTGACTTTTACAAAGGGATGAGTATGTACAGAATGTGTAGCTTTGCGTGTGTGTTTGTGACAGTTTGTGCTGTGTGTGTTTGTGTGACTGATTGAATATGTGTGTGTGTGTGTGTGTGTGTGTTTATGTGTGTATGGGGATGTGTCATATTCTATCCCTAGAGAGATCCATGAAGTATTTTGCTGTACTGAGTATTCTACTAACATCACAAGGACCCACTTTTCCAGGAAAGTAGAACAAATGACAATCATAACAAATTGCATTAAGCAAAACACCGTGTGCACTCTTTCCACTTACAAAGTCATACATTTTGTCTTTCTGGCAGTCCAGTTTGAGTTACATAATATATTTTCAATCCCAGCCACTAACAATATGCTTAAAGAGTAAGCAAGCACCAAAAACACTTTTTTTGTGTGTGAGAGACAACCTCAAACATGATTCTGAAAATAAATTAGAATCAATCAAGAAAAGCTACTGGTCCAAATTGCCAGCTGTTTATTGAAAAAGCAGGCTACAATAAATATAATGATACATTCATTGCTTTTAAATGTACAACACACAGGGGCAATTCCAGGATTCGATGAATTAGGTGGCACAGGGGGGACCAGGGACCAGTCGGGGGGGGGGGAGGGGGCCTGGTATATCAGAGTATCCCATCAGATATAAATACAGCATTGAAAGTCGGCTTAGAAAACATTGGGCGCGGCCATCAGGCTCTTGTGCCTTAACACATTTCATGTGAAAAGTGGCACTGCACGAGAGCCTGATAATAGTTCTGTTTTGAATAACTGTTTTGCATGAATAGGACAGCACAATGTTGTTCTACTAAATAAGAATCATCACACGGGCGTTCATTATCTATTTAATTTGCTTTATTTGCAATACAAACATTGCATTGTGTGCGTGTGTGTGTTTTCTGCACGCCATGTTCTGAGCTTAAGATCTGTGTCTGTTCATGTGGTCGAACTGCACTGTAACACATGTAGGCTATGCTCTGCCTCAGAACAGCTGTACTCTGCGGTTTGTGTGCTGGCTACTAAATGGTCGAATAAACTCGTCTGTATCCAGGGACTTGGCTCTCTGTGACTCTACGCTGAGCACTCCCAGGTCACCCAGTCGCTTATCTGTCATGGTTGTTCTTACAGTAGGGGATCCTTGATCAATGTCAGTGTGGAAAGACTCTACTCACAAGCAGCATTGCTTACCTTCAACGCCCAAGACCATTTGGTAGAAAATTTTGGCTTTTTGACAATTTCAAATATAACATGTTGCTAGTCCTAACACACAGCTTTCTCAGAAGAACCAATTACTATTTTAGTATTTAGTTCATGTTTTTGTGTATTTTTACTACAGGCAGCATCAAATTGGCTGCATGTAGATTTTCTTTTGGAGAGGGCTCCTTTAGTAGAGAAGCTGTGTAGCCCTTGTAAGAGAAATACACCCCCAAATTCTGGACCATGCATTCCTCACATGAGGGAGAGAGCCTGGGATTTATCTTTGAAGCAACTAAGGATTGACTGGGATAGGCAACCAAAATTGTTTGCCTCCCACTTTGTAGTATTTTAATCATTATTCTGTCCTGTATTTTTGCGAGTTCGGCAAATAATGGAAACTGTTGAAGATGACTCTTCAAACAATGACCCCAATCATTTTCTGTTAAAATCTTTTAGAAAAACACTGCCAAGATGCTAAAAGTAACATATACAATATATTCCCCTCCTAATTTGTTTCTCATTAACAGAAGGGCCTGAGATTACATTATCAGCCATCTTGTTTTCCATCTCATTGACCTTTGAAGGACTGGGTCTGGGGCCTGCAAAAGGGAAACACAAACATCATCACCATTACGGCCCAGTCCTGGAGTGAACTGAGAGAGAGAAAGAGCTCCGTTATGCGATGGACTCACCTTCAGGGAAGTCTGGAAACATGGAGGGGGAAACTGACGATGGCAGCCGAGTAAAAAGAGGTGATTATCCTACCAGCCTGACCTTTGGAACATTCAGACTTAAGAACCTGACAGTTGATGATAAGGAAGGGGATCTGTATTCTGAGCTGAAATACAGTCAACAGAACTAGGTAGTACCAGTCACTTATGTACTGTATCCAAATGTTCTTTAAAGGGAAGCCTGGTCATGAATTATGGCAGGGAATACTTTTACTACCCATTGCGCCATCATGGCTGCCGTTGCCCTTTCACCCCTACCATGAACCCCCTCCCGTGCTGGCAGAGCTGGGTTTAGGCAGACCCTCCCTCTACACACACATCCCCTGCCTGTAGCCCTGTTTTACGGTTCCTTACATAACCTTGTTATTCCCAAACCTCAGAAGGCCCCGCTGTTATTGTGTGGAGACAAGTTACCATGGCCACGACGCTGTTGTTTTTGCCGCACACCTGGACTTGTGGACCCACGTATACTTACAGACATGATAAGTTACAGGACAGGTTACCTTTTAGTGGCGCAGCTTAGCCCCTAAAATATTCAATGGAAGAGTCTGCGTGTCACATGCGGTTATGCCAGGAACGCTGCAAGCAGCAGTTTGAAGACACACACACACACGTAATTATGGGTCGTCATGAATCACTTACACTTAGCTAAAAACATTGTTTGGCTGAACCGATATATCATGGCTATGGTTTGTTTGGAATACAGTGAGCATGTATTTAGAGCTGAAGGATGGCGTAAGCTAAAAAGAGATCGTTTGTGTGCCTTGTTATATAATATTTTGAGATATTGTACACAGGTCGTTCAAGTAATGACTTTAGGAGCTGGAGTTCATTCTGCTGTCATTCAAGAAGAAAATGTTTGCTCATACCCAGATTAGGTCAAATATTTTCTTGAATCAAAAGGGAAACGCTGGAGGTACAGGCATGCTCTGCAAACGAGAGAGAGAGAGAGAGAGAGAGAGAGAGAGAGAACTCATAACCCCTAAAAACAGATACATATAAGTTTTACCACATGCCTTTGTTTGTGTACCCCCTCCCTGTCAAACGCCATACTGTTTTGGGCGTGCGTGGGCAAGTGGTTTCCTTAGCTCCTCGGCAAATCCAGCGCGTCACTGGGGGAAGTTATCCTGCTTCCCAGACGGCGCTTTAGGAGAAGGGAGATTTATGTGGCATGATGGAGCTACTCAGGAAGCCGACACAAGAGGCTGCCGTGGCTCCTCTTTTCCTAATCCCCCACAAGGGAGCAGGGCAGAAACCGGAGCATACAGGCTGCTCCTAACCCACCACTGTTAGACCGGCTTGGCGCAACAGTCCAAGAGAGAAAACATCAGTTGGTTCCACTTGTTCTACACGGTCTGCCTCGTCGTGGTATATTTGAAAAGGATAATGCTGTTCTAGTCACTGTACCAATTGTCATTCAGAGCTGTGCTATGTGTCGTGGGCCCCAGTACCAACATATTATTTAAAGCCCTCACACTGGCCTCCTGAGGGAGGGTCATTAGCGAGTGACCCTGAAGGAGGCACTGAGGCACCATGTCTGATACCACAGCTGGAGTTTAGACAGTGGCATGTTGAGCCCCTCATAACTTCCACACACACATGCCCACAAACATGCACAAACAAACATGCACACACACACACAAACATGCACACACACACACACACGCAAACATGCACACACACACAAACATACACACACACATGTTCAAACATTCACACACACACAAACATGCATACACACAAACAGACACACACACACACACGCACACGCACACACACACACACACACACACACACACACACACATGCTCCCATATCAGTGCTCAGGGGACTGATAAGCATCACTTCCGAAACAGTGATATAATAAACTAAAAGGTCTTGATGTGATGTTTACGTTGACGCCTGGTTAGCTCCACTAACTCGTTCCTTGGTCTCGACCTTATCCAGCGGTCCTGAGGTAACCTCGTTTCTCCCTGGGCCTGCTGTGTGTGACACGGAGAGCAGGAAGGAAACACAGCGTTCTGATTGTGGCGACGGGCTGAGCCTGGGATGACTGTGTCCGTATCTGCCTTTGTATCTGTTTCCCCTCGCCCTGTGGAGACCCATCTTAGCACCATCTAGGAACAATGTGGCTTTCCCATCCAGGTGTGGTACACATAGCCTTAACCATCAACAGGGAAAGATACATTGGTACCTAGATATTCTCTTTATGAACTCTGAAGGTTTAAAATAGGAGCAGGGTCAGGAACACATTGGCTGAAAAGAGAAAACTCACACGTCACCCGAGACCTGGACACACTGCATGTTTATACAGGATCCTTTGGCTTTTGTACATCAAACACGTGAATTTGGAAGAATATGATATAATAACAATGCATGCATCAGTTTATTTTTATCTGGAAAATGTCTTCTGATATTCTGTCCAAGAATGTCAGCAAAAAGACTAATGTGTATGCCAATGACAACAAATAATCTCCCACTCCCTTTGTGTACTGAACTGGGAAACCTATTGGGGGGGTGCCTTTGGAGCAGGGAACAGTTGGGTTGCCAGGCACCAAAACAATTCCACATTGTTCTGCTTAGTTCTCTGCTGTTCTCAATGTCCTCGCTTCCCTCTAAGCCAAGGCAAGGTTTGTCGATTCCATATTGTGTCTTCTCAAATACTCGAAAATAGATGTGGATTACACGTTGTAACTTGCCAACATTTCGTTCCAGGGTTTATTTCAAGGTCCGGCTAATGTACTTGTGGTGGGGGGGTCAGCTATTCCCACCGTACGCTTACAACAACATTGGCAGGTTGTGTAATGTTATTACAGTCACACAGCCTGGCACTTGGCCCATACAGAGAAACTCATATTGCATTCCCAAGATGCGTTCACCAACACGGAGCTGGAACTCTGGAGGTTGTCACCGAACCAGTTAGATTCCCATTTTTCCTTGAGCTGGCCAGGGAGTCTCATGAAAACATAGACAATCACGGGGGGGGCTGCGGCCATGTTTGGTTTCTCCACGCGATGAACGAGACTAAACAGAGGGAAGTGATGCGTGTGAGACAGGAGGGAGGACACACAACGGAGGAGGGGGGGGGAAGGTTAGAGTGCAGCTGGGGACAGCGAGGACTATCCAAATGGGCATCTTTCTCCCAGTGAGTTCCCAGTTAAATAAAATAGAGTACTGCAAGCCGGACGACGGGTAGGCAGTTAAAAAATGGCAGAGCTGTCGAGCCTGGAAAAAAAGTAAGCCTATGTAACGGTATGCTGTCACTTTAGGAATCTAAATGGGCTGTGGCTACTTGGTGCATAGATGGTGTTGACTAACCCAACAATTGAGAGGAGCCTGCCAACAATTTTACCTGACTGACTGTGAATGCTTTTTTCAATAGAACTGGTTTTGGATAAAACTCCAGAGAGCCCCAATCACTGTACACTAATGCACACAGATTCTAAACACTCTTTCTCTCTCTCTCTCTCTCTCTCTCTCTCTCTCTCTCTCTGTCTTTTTCTCTCTCTGTAGTTCTCAATCTCTGGAGCACACACACAAATGTTTGCTCTCCTGGAGAACCACTTTTCTAAGTGGCAATGATGAAATTGCAAGGCCTTGAGTTGAGGTTTGCCATGGCTTGTGCATGCTGTTTGAATCCCATTTTACAGCCGGAGACCTCACACCTTGAAGCCATTGTTCCAGCCCATGGTTATCTTGGCCGGGGGCCCATTTCAAGTTTATTCGTTAATAACTCAACCTAAACACTGAACCTGCCAAAAGTCCTTGCCGTCACGTAAAACACTATACAATTAAAGGCCTCGCGATCATATAAAACACCATACAATTAAAGGCCCTGCACACGTGGACCAATCTTCCACTCGCACGTGCCCACTCTCCTTTCCCAGCGAAAACGAAGCCAGTTCGTATATCAATATGTTTCAATGAAGCCTTCATGAATTAAAGCGGAGGTGTGAAAATGATAATAACATGGTCCCATGTTTGCTTGCCATTTACAGTGTGTTAATAGGGCTAGTCGCGAAGCCCCTGGGCTAATGAATGGATTTATGGGCATTCCTTCACGCGCGGCGTAGAAGAAGTCCCAGCTTGTTCCCCGCCGCTCCCCAGAGCCCCCCGGGTGCTCTTACGTAACCCCCCTGCTCCATTATCACACAGCGCTTTGAAAACGATGGGGTCCCACTTTCCCAGCGCTCGCTCGCTCGCACACCCGCAATTTGTCACGGCCATGTGGAAGCGGGAAGGAGAGGGAAGGGCGTAGAGAGCGTGTGTGTGCGTGTTTCTCTTTCTCTCTCTCTTTCTCTATGTGTGTGTGTTATTTGGGGGGGCTTCCCTGTTTCCTGCGTGCCCCTGGGGATATTTTCATATACCCTTCAACCAAGCAAACACGCTGACTGATTTGTCAAGTCCACAAAATAGGCCACATTTGAACCCTCATTGAACAGCCCTGGAATGAACAGCAGATGCATGTCTCTTAATTGTCTCTATTGTTGTCTCAACAATAACCGGATCTTATTATTATGATTATTACATGCAAATGTAAGGGCAGAACGTATTCGCACACAGGATTATTCACAGGCAAAAGCGCACGCCCTCTCCATCTTCTCAGCTCCCTCTGGTCTCTCACACATTGGCTGGATTGTTTTGGTGTGAAGCCTAAAGCACTATAAACGTCCCTGTCAGTTGGGATTGGGAACCTTCAAAGAGGGAGAGAACTACAGCAGCAGCAACAATGTTCGGTATGTATGTGTGAGCACAATCTCAATGGAAGAATGCGAAAGCACCCAGAAATAGAGTGGAACGCTACGCGGCGGATTCCAAAGACAGTGACAAACTGTGTGCGCTGCATGGGTTTGCTAGGTCAATGACTTCAAGTAGCAGGACAAGAACACCTGATATCCTGATCTCCCAATGTCACCTCACGGTCTCTCTCTCTCTGTGTGTGTGTGTTTGTGTGTGTGTGTGCGCTTTTGTGTGTGTAGTCACTCGCACGCGTTGGTACTTGTGTGTGTGTGAGTGCTTGGTGTATTGATAAAACGAGGGAAATCGGAGAAAACCAGGGTGACTCCATAATCCCTCCGAGAGGTTGGAGTGCTGAGGAGGAGAGTGTCGTGGTAACGACAGCATTCTGCAGGGACACCATGGACTGGTCGGGGGGCTGATTACCATTTAGATGGCTGCGCTCAACCAGGTGCCTGTCTCGTTTGTAAAAGCAGGCCACACGGCGTATCAGTATTCCACCCAACCAGAGGATCTCCACGCTGGCACACCAACACTCCCTCAGCGTAGCCGAGAAAAAAGGTTACTATTTCAAGATGTTTTTGTGCGCTTTGATATGGTAAACATTGTGAGTTATCATTATGAAAAATAACATCCACGTATGCACCGAGCCAAACCTCAACTTTGGGGTTAACTGTATCCAGGTTTTGCATGTGTTGTAGTGCCAATGACAACCCATAGAGAACATCCAGTCGGGATTTCAGCACACCTTACACAGTGCCAACCTCTTTAACCTGACTCATGGACAGGGCCCTAAACGGGGAGAGAGAGGGACAAACACCGTTTGTGCTTCTCGGGCCCGTCACATGAGTGCAGGGCTATTTTGAGCAGGACCCGAGGAGGCTGAGGGCAGAAGGGTGGGTGGGGGGTGGGGGGGTAAATAATAACGGGGCATCAGAGCTTCAAAGCATTCTTTCCATCCGAGCACGGGGTACCGCGGGGTAACCAAGGGACCCGCCGCTAAAGGCCAGGGGGAAAGCTGAGCTGAGGGACAGCAAAAGAGAGAGAAGGAGAAAGCAAAAGAGACAGAGTGAAAGAAAAAAAGACAGAGAAAGAGAGAGAGAGAAAGAGAAAATAAAAAGAATCTTCTCTGAATGGCTTCCAAATGGAAACCAGCGTGACCTGGTTTGAAGGAGAAAGAGCAGGTCCTAATAGTGCACGATGACACGGCTTCCATGTCAACAGCAGGCTGCCACTTAGCTCCTCCCCCAATGTTTTGTTGACATTAACAAGCAAAATACTAGTTGTAAAAGAATTCCCTTTTATACATTTTGTTACATTTTCATGTATACAGTATCGGCCTAAATGAATGTTGTACCTGTGATGTCAAGCTTTACCCTTAGCGAGAGAAGTACAAGACAAACAGTTCCAACGAAACCTTGTTACCTTAAATGTTGCTTAGAAGAAAGAAATTGATGCAAAGGCACTCGATTTACTTCTCGATGCCGTTATTTTTTTCTAAATTAATTTTTCCAATTTTTTTTGTAAAGGTTACAATAGCCTGCTTTCCAAATCTGATTTGTCCTGTTCAGCAAAACAGCAGCTATTGACAATGCCATGTCAATGTTGCTCTTCAGTATAGATAGAGGGAACATTGATTGGTAAACACTGGGAAACTAGTATTGACATTTCCTGCTCTTGACTTGTTAATTGCTGCTGAAGTGGCTCAGATAACTGCTCCCGGAGATATATTTTTTACGTTTTTGAATTTTTCGCTCATCTTGACAGTGATAACAAAACGTGCAGTATCATGTGACCTTTAAGCACCAGTAACTGATATCAGCAGCACTAATATTTACGCTAGCAACTACCAATAGAATGTGTGCGTGTGTGTGTGTGTGTGTGTGTGTGACGCGCGGAGGTGTGACCATGGTGTGTTAGGGGCTGTGTGGCCTCACACTAAACCAGCGGCATCTCACCTTGACCATGTGCAGCGTCTCTCTTTCTCTCTTTCTCTCTTTCTCTCTCTCTCTCAGTCACGTGCGACAGCCGCACACATTGCATTGCAACCGGAATACAAGCGCCTGATGTAAACATACATGCAAAGTCTCACACACACACACACACACACACACACACACACATACAAATACAAACACGCACACACAAATACAAACACGCACCCACCGACACACACACACACACACACACACAAATACAAACACGCACCCACCGACACACACACACACAAATACAAACACGCACCCACCGACACACACACACACACACACACACAAATACAAACACACACCCACCGAAACACACACACACACACTCACACACACACACACACACATACTAATACAAACACGCACCCACCAACACACACACACACACACACACAAATACAAACACGCACCCACCGACACACACACACACATACACAGAAATATGTGCCCGGCCATAAACAAAGCTGGGCCATGCGCTGGTTAGGCTCTGAGCTTGACAAGTACCGTGGCGGTGAGGTGACCCTCCTGGAAAGGCCTGTGTCGCTGGTATGGATGTCCCCACTGTTTCCTTCCCAGAAGGCCCCCAAGCACACTGTGTTCAGCTGCTGGACTGGCTCCTGTGACCTCTCGTCCCGTGAACCACATCAAAAAGCACCGCCAGCCCGGGCCATGGCAGTGAACCTTGCATTTGACTTCGTTGAAATATTGATGTACAAATGATTGTCTGTCCTAATGAAAGGCCTCACGGGACTCACAGCATGCTCGCTGGTCAGATTGTGGTGTGTACGGAATCAATGAATAAATAAATATGCCAGTTGTGTTTTGTAAAAAAAAAAACTAAATGTTTTTCGGGAAGCTTGCTGTTTCCGCCACGGATGCCGGTGGGGGAAATGTGGGGATGAAAATGGAGCATGTCCATCAGCACTGAAACCCAAGGTGACGCTGACCACCTTGCACCCAAACAGACATGCCCCATAAATGCCCTGAGCGAAAATACTTCCTAATAAACAATCCAAGCTGAAAAGCATCATTGTCAGTAAAATTAAAATAAAAGGCACACTGTTACTTCATATGTTTGTGCGCATGCCCACAAACACGTGCCAACACACACTCACACACACACACACACACACAAACATATTGCAAGAAGAAGTCATTCTTTCATTTAACAAGGTCATGGAGCAGTTTAATTTGCCTCTTGACTGCCAAGTGGAGAGTGTTTATAGCCTGGCTCCAGAATGAAACAGGGCTTAAATCTTTAACCTCCGCGTACACACACACACGCACACGCACACGCACTCGCACACACACACACACACACACACACACGCTCTCCCTCTCTCACGCACACACGCACAGATCACAACGCAATTTAAAACATTTGAAGCTCCTTCACCGTAAAGGTGATTCGGTGGGCCTTCATCATGCTGAGTACTTTCTATAATTAAAGCGGTTGCTCTGTGTTCTACTATAAACTGTTGACACCATCCATGCCTTTACAAGGATATGACCATACCTAAACTATTTCCTATTCCCTCCAATGTAAACGTCACATGCTGCAAAACTGGTACTACCAAGCCCATGACAGGGACAATACCTAACCTTATCAGCTTGGCTCGGGGAAAACCCTATTTTGAGAAACAAACACGTTATTGCCAACCACATAGTGCCAACAAATACAGCAACAGCATCTTAATCAAGAGACAGTAACCTGATTCTTTAGCGCTGCGTATTGTCAATCCATCCAAGGTTATTGAAGGACAGGATTTTGTTTCTCCCTTGTAGAATTAAATTAGAATCCAGGAAGTCTGAGTAACAAGCTAGCCACTCTTGATTGTTTACACCGTCAAGCACAGTGACCTTCTTTTTGAAATATTAATACAATTTTGTTTTTCAAAGAGAGGAGATTTCATGCCCTACTTCCTCCCTTCTCTGTGTGTGTGTGTGTGTGTGTGTGTGTGTGTGTGTGTGTGTGTGTGCGCTTGGAGCGTTCCATCAGATTTTAAAACAAAACAACTTTGAGAGTATTTGAGCGTTTGTGAGCGTCTGTGTGTGTGTGTGTGTGTGTGTGGACATCTTTGTGTATGTTTCTGTATGTGCACGTTACCCTCTTAAAGACAATCTTCTAGCAGCTACAGGAAACCTGGCATTAGGTATCCCAGATTGGTGTGTGTCAGCTTGTGTTGGTGTGTGAGTGTGTGTGTGTGTGTGTCTGGATTCCATTTGGGGCTCTGTTTTGGCCAAACCAAGCATGACGGCTGTGGATCTCAGGGGGACACTCAGAGCACCAGGGGATAGGGGGCCTTTTCACCCCCATGAAACAGTCCCACTGTCTGCTGAGACAGCCTGCCCGGCCCTGGGGCCGAGAGGGAACACCACTGGATGATTGGATTGAGAGTATTTATTGATTCTTGCCATTAGGTCTCACAGAGGTCAGGGAGTTGTAGTCGTGGAGTAGTTTGTCAAGGGTTGTAACTACTGTACGGTAAACTACGTGTAGTTCATAAGACGTAATGCAGTGGACTAACCCCTGTTAGAAATTCAATTTACAAGAATTACGAGGCCAGAAAAAAAAGGCCTTTTTCCTTTGTGTCTGGCTGGATTACAAGCTGTAGCTCCGGTTTGCTCCGTGATACTCGACGGGCTCCTTGCCAGGCGGCGCAACCTGAGCCCCTCCGGCCTCTCTGTGAGGCATTGTGCGGTGTCATCGATCCCCTCGTCCATTCAGTCCGAAGGAGGAAAGAAAGAGGCAGGGCAAGGGGCAAGGCTTTGGTGTCCCTCCGAGCACCACGTCGTGCGTCGGGTTCACGTGCACATCCATTGAATCTTTAGAGTGACTTTGAATCCGTTCGACAGGAATGTCTGCAGGGCCTTTGGAAAATCAAAGTCAAACATTCGTCATCTGTTTTCAAATGTGTGTTCTTTGAATTGCCGTCCATTCGTCATCTATGTGTAAAGTTTGTCCTGGGCATCACACAAACAAAACCATCTGAAGTCTAACCCTTGCCAAAAAAATGGAAGCTCTCCATCACATAGGGAAATTCTGTGAATAAAATATCCTTACTCTTTCTTTTTCTTCATCTTGCACTCCTCCTTTTCTCTCCCCCCCCAGCGTAGCGCGTGAGTGTTTTATCGCCCTGATATATTGACCCGGGAAAGAGGAGCCAGATGTAGGCCTGCACTCTGTTGTCAAGAGGCCTGAGAGCCAGGGAAAGGGGGGAACGCGGCACCAAACCACTGCAGCTCGTTCCTGCCCCTTCGTCGGGTGTGTACCCCGCCACTCTCTGATGATGACCTGTGTCCTTGTTGTGAACTCAAGTTATCTGATGTGCCTGGTAGAGACAGCAGCTGCTTTCAGGTGTCATGAAGATATTGTTATCGGGATGTGTTCTTGCCATCTGGTGTATGTGGCCTTGAGCACACACCAAAATGTCAAAAGCACGGAAGACAGTAGCAAAAAGTTAAAGGGAGAATTAACTTGCACATAGAGCCCATTCACACACACATACACCCAAACTCGTGTGCAAACTCACACACATTTGTATATTCTCAGGAGTCATTAACCTTCCTCAGTGTGATTTTTGCTTCATAAGCATAGGCTCCCTCATACAGTTCTGATCCACTTATGTCAAATTAAGATGAAAGTGCCCATCTCAAAACACACAGGAAACCATTTTCCCTGACATCGCATGCCTCTGGAGCCTTAGATACCATTAAACAAATTATCCAACTCCAACTCCCATGAGGCCTCATTACGGTCCTCCGCGCTGCTGATTGGGACAGAATGGGGTTCTCGCTTTGTATGCTGGACAGTACCCCTACCTTAGGCAGAGCCTCACAAGAAGAAAGGCCCTTTGTTCGAGGCCTCCTTTGCCCCCGCTGTTTTTTTCCCCACGCAGTGTCAGCGTGCTCCCCTCCAACGCTGCCCTTCCACAACAAGGCCATCTCCAAATGTTCCCGGTCCACCAGGCCTGGGAATTTGGCACCTAGGTTCTGAAACCCCAGTGGCTGTCCATTCGGTTGCGCTCGCTAGCGCTCGGGAGCCCACAAACTGGGTTAGGGGGAAAATAGGTCACGCTGGTATTTCAAACAAAGTTCTGTTTTGCGAAGATCCAGAGCAGTGATTGTATAGCACCGTGTGGAAGACGGGGGGGGGGGGGAACCCTAAGATAGAGTGATGCAGTCAGGAGCATAATGCAGGCATAGGCCCAACCTTGACATGCACCTGGGTGTGATCATTGAACCCAATCATTCATTGTCAGGAGCCCTCCTATGATACAGAATGGGCTGTTCTAATAACGATAGGACTTTCTTTAAGCAGGCCAAACTGGTTTTCGCCCCCGTACAGCAGCAGCTAAATCAGGAGATACAGAGAGGGTTGTCATGTCTTGCCCCTGAGACTCCAGTAGAAATCTGATCCCAATGCTTCCAGCTTCACTGATACTCTGATTGATCTGAGTGCTCGGCGTGTGCTTTGTTAGATCGTTCTGACCAAAAGAACTGCAGGTGAAATGCCTTTTGCCATCAGCATCATAGCCTTGGCTTGCCTCGAGAATATTAATATTTCTGCTGTCTGTGATAGGATTATCGTCATCCAGCATCATAATCCCGTAGTTTGTTGGAGATGAGAAGAGGGATTGTTTAATACTTAGGTACTGTTAAATTGATACACAGGGGCTTGCCATGTTGGTTGACGGTTTGTGCTGTAACACACACCACCAGTTACGTAAAACACGAACGGGGGAGAAGTGGGGGTAATTTTCCGATCCTGATGTGTGAGAGAGAGACGGGGAGGGAGAGAGACGCACACTCTTGTTACCTGACTCCAGCATGTGCTTGAAAGAAGCCAGGAATAGGCCTGAGGGACCTCTGAGAGTTACAAGGGAAAAACTTACACACACTTGCCCTTGCTGAAAGCACAGTTACCTCTCTACAAAAAAGGAGCCACGCCATTGATGCAAATCCAGGCAAAATTTAAATGTTCGTCTTTGGGGAAAAAAAAAGAAATACGATGCCAAGATGGTAAATGTTCAAAACCCAAAAACACGTCAATTCATTGCATTGTTTTTAACTTAATACATCACCAAGTCCCTATTCGTTGGTAAAATGTCATCCAACAAAATCACGGCGTTTGAACATATTTGCGGGAACGGAAGTTTCAATTGGCAACCGGCAGAACTGCTGCAAAGCTCAGACTTACGCCAAGGTCAAGTGTTATAGAGCCAGAGCTTTGGACAGCTAAAATGCACTGTGGTAGCTCAGTGTCACATATGTGAAAGTGTATTGGCCTCGGTGTTGTAGCATGGCTCTGAAAGATTAGTTTTTCCTCCCATTGGACCATTTTGATAAACAGGAAAGTAGACCTTGAGACCCATCCATCTTTATAATCGACCCACACACTCACTGCTTACTGTCTAGCTATGATTGATTTGCGCTAACCCTGTTTATCCTAACCTGCTTGATGAAATGATGTGGTCTTAATGACCACTAAACACAGTTCAGTCGGAAAGAAATATGACTATGGCCTAAAAGCAGGTAACCTTTGGCGCTACTGCTTGAGCAGGCTTACAACGATCTGCTCAGGTGATGGAAAATGGTATTAATCATGGCAGCTGAAAGAGGGGTTTTTTTGCCATGCTGTTATGTAACTTGATTGCCTCTTATCGTTGTAACAAAAGATTGGAATTGGATTTAGCTGGGATAAATAGTCATGTATTCCTGTTTTTCAATTGCGTACTGCTTTTATGAAGTGCAGATTAAAAGGCATCATTGTTGATTGAGAGGATGAATGTTTGAGTGATTGAATGTTTGATAAAGACCGTTCTCCGCACAGTTAAAATATTACTGTGGTTGGCTAGAAGTAATATTATTCCTCTGCTAGGTAGCCAACATCATGAATCAATTAACATATCCTGTTCTAATACTCTCCAGTGACAGCATGTCTTTGTAAGAGTACTTCGACATTCGTTTATGAGTACATTTCATATATTCTTCTTCTGTGACATCAAACACTCCGTCAACACCAAGCGGATAAAACGTCCATCAGCAACCCCCCACCCCCCACTCATGACATACCAGTCAGCATAAAACATCACAGCTATCTGTTGATTGATCCCACTCATACGCCGCGGATCACAAACGCACTAAATGCTAAAAAAAAAGGTATAAAAGGTGCTTGACTATGGAAGAACCAACCATATGGTATAATAGATAAGCTGAAAGGGAGATCAAGGCTGAGCTTAGCCTGGGGAAGCATGAGAAAGCATGTTGTCCATCCCCCAGGGATGGTGAGTGTGCATCCCGATGCACCTGACCATCCCTGGCCTCGTCCATAGCATGTTTATTAATGTTGGCTCTGTCCAAAATGAAACAAGGAGCATGGGGTTTCAGGCAGCGTGCCAAGCTAGCAACAGGACAAAAAGCAAAGCCTGGAAGTCACTGTGCGTGTTATTGAGAAGCATGAGTATGAGACAATGTAAAATATGCTCACCAAAATCAGCGGGTTTAGAGTGCTGGAAATATCAACAAAGGTAAATGAATACGGTGCTGAAGTATTTCTAACATTTGATACAAGGGTCAACTGATGAAGTTAATGAAATTATTCTAGGGTGCCTCTTTCTTCCCTTCCCTTCCCTTCAGTGGTGAACGCTCATTAACAATAATTTACTGAGTTATGTTATTGGCTAGGGATAGTAACATTCTGCTGTTGTCATGGCTGCAGCCTGATTCCGTGATTGACCAATTAGATTGACTCCCATTTTCGACGTCACAAATTATTCCGATTCAGAACAGCTTGTAAAATAGGGTAGACATTGACGTATTGTCAGAGGTGAACTAGAGAAAATGCGCAAGGCACAGATTGAACTTTTATGTTGTTGATACAATCCCTCTGAGTGATAAAACAATGCTCGACAAATAAATATTCCAAATCTTACACTATGGTCCCTTACAAATGTAAAAATGAAATAAATAGTAAAAGTGGCAGCCCTTACATTAGGTCAATTGGACCTTTTGACGTTTTGTGTTGCAGCCATAAAGTACTTTTAATTGTGCAAAGGAGATGAAAGCCAAGATTCTGTGCTGTTCTATGCCTTTATTCTTTCTCCTCATCCCTCTCTTCCCTATGATGTCATGACAGCTCCATCTGTCTAATGTAGCCTTCTCTTTGGATGCCAATCAAGCAGGTTTTATGTTGATTGTATTTTTCTACTGATTCCTGTTGAACTCAGTTGATTGTGCATCTATCATTGGTGGGCCTCCCATACTGAATGGGTAAACTATATCAACCAACTGCCAGGAGTAAATGGGAAGGTAAAATAATCCATCTTTTTGGCACGAGATGACATGACTGACAACTTTGGAGAAGACTAAGCAACAATATGGGAGTAAAAAGTAGATATGTTTTCCACACATGTGCTTAAAGCGGCTATACGTAACTACTTTGTTTTAACAGATTATCCATACTTTTCTACGGATTGCACATTGTAATGTCTATGGGAGACTGAAAAAATTGCTGTTCAGTTCAGTCCTCTTGAAGTCTCAATATTTAACACTATTTTTTTCTGCCACCAGTTACAAGCTCACGCAAAGCTGTGACTAATTGTTTTATGGCACAAGGAAGTGTGTCACTAAATCAGGAAGAGAATATAATACTTGGAGCACAGTCGTTGATTGCTAGCGACGTGTAGTGACTACAAGCACTCTGCATGTCTTCTTTGCGACAGTTAGTTCGAATAATAACACTAAGCCAACGGCAGGGGCTTCCAAAACCAGAAACTACATACAGACGCTTTAAGTGAACGTAAAAGTTTCTTATCTTCTCTTATTGTGAAAGTGATCACGTCAAACTAACGTCAAAACACACGTTAGTGTGGTAGAGAAATGAGGGCTCTATGTCTCTAATCCATCCAGAAATTGTTCTTTGAGGAGCTTAACGATTATACCAGTTCTTTCATACCTTTTTAAAATGGCAAACCTTTGTTAGCATATCAGTATACCAAGCAAACATGTCACCTGTCCCACAGCACATCTGACCAAAGTTGTATTCGTCAATCTTTGCGCTGGCCTACGTCAGATGGGCTGCCGTTATCAGAGCGTAATATGCACACGGTGTAGACCCCTTTGATGACTTTCCAGGGTCATGCGGCCTTTTTCCTAAACCAACCCCGGTGCCACTGACCCCAGCGCCACCGATGACGACCAAGGCTTTGAGCTCGAGTCAATATTTGTGAGGACAAACTGTGGTCCAAGATGTTCCTACAGGACCCTGCAGGGCCTAACACTGAATAACAGCCATTGACGACAGCAGACATGATAGTACCAATCAATCATGTGGATAGGTCAGAGCAGGGGTCATCTGATGTTACTGTGAAGAAATGTAATGCAATTAGACTATCGAGATTGCTTTTAGATTAAGACTGTCTTGTTTTCCCACATTAGCCCCTTTTCTTCTTTCAATTGCTTTTCGATAATGATTTAAATACTGTAGCACGTTCAAACGTATTAAGAATATGTTTAATAAAAACATATGATACAAATTTGTTTTGTTACTTTTGGATTATTATGTATTTTATGACTTCGACCTTTACTGCAATATTTTTTTTTATCAATAAAGCAACTATAGGCACATTTAGATTTAATCAATAAGTAAAAAAAATGTCAAAAAATATACAATATGGAGTATTTATATAAGTTATATAGAGGTAAGTTGAATCTGAGC
This sequence comes from Galaxias brevipinnis, assembly GCA_036023535.2. NCBI lineage: Eukaryota > Metazoa > Chordata > Actinopteri > Galaxiiformes > Galaxiidae > Galaxias > Galaxias brevipinnis. The sequence continues at coordinate 2,874 of JAVQIZ010122184.1, read as the reverse complement.
TGCAGGAATCAATGGACTGACTCGTGCAAACACAAAACGCACAACCCCCCTCCACTCTCACACACAAACACACACACCAACACACACACATACTGTGCACACACACACATAGACACACAGACTTGCTCACCCTTGAGGACTGTCTTTGCAGACAGCTGACATGGCACATCAAAATTTCACAGCACATGGATTTCGCTGTACGATGACACCATGTTGTGCAATGTGGGCTGTCTCTTCTCCCCGTTTGGCTAGAGGAGAGGCTATAGTTATGTAACAAGGACAGGGACGAACTCGTCAGAGTTGCCATGGCTTTTTGGCCTCAGAGGACCAGGCTTGACCTGGCATACGGCGGGCCTTTACTCACCTCTCCAATATGTTAACAAGTCACTTAGGCTTATTTCGGTTGGCCACACTGGCTGACATGAACTTTAACCCCACGCCACCGCGTGGCATGCTCTTTCCTTGGGATGTCTATGTAACTACCATAGATTTTATTTAACACACAACGCCTAATGGTTTAATTTAGCTAAGAAGTCTCTTGTTCATCATTTTATTAGCCCCAATGGGAAGCAGTGTGTTTGGAATGTGTCTGACGGACCGACAGCTGGTTAATGTCTAGCGATATCTGTGAGCGCAGGCTGTCAGAAACGTCTGTCCCTCTTTTACTTTGCTTAATGGCTGTCTGTCCTCATATTCACTGAGTCTTGAGTTTTCTCTCTTTACTTTGTCTGACCCCTTTGCCGCTGGTTTATCTGCCCCCACCACCCCTGCCAAAACCTCTCCTCTTTTGCAATATAGTCGGTCCATAGAGACGGCTCTCAATCGAGTGAATCTATTTCCACCCACGCTTCTCAGTCCCATTCCACAGTGAAGAAGATAACCACAAAGGCGGAGAAAAGATCAACAGTTCTCTTCTGTAAACCGGGCTCACTCAGACTGGCTGCTACCAGATTGCAGTTGGAACGCGGTGTAGCACACCGTATATTACTGCCTTGTATGCCAAGTGCATGGTTATAGGCTCTACTCTGCCAGTGGGAAGAAGTGGCATTTTATGCCTCAGCTTTGATACTAACAAAACTCTCATTAACTTTCCCCTTGGCGTCCAAATATTCCTCGGACTTTAATAGACAATAAACATACACAACCACAACAAAGTTATATTTCTATTTCATAAAAGAAGGGCCGAAAGTATTTGGGGAATGATCTGCCATATATGTTACAGGGTCTCTTTCTTTATAATGGGGTGTTAGAACTTGATGTGCATTGCGGTGAGCTAGGTTTGACATTCAGATTTAGCTTTGTTTGGAAGCTCCGAGTGAATTCCATACAATTGAACCTTCATGTCCACACCTTATACAATGTCGAATTATCTACAGAAAGAAAGAGAGATTGAAAGAGAGAGACAGGCAAATAAAGAGGGAGAAAGAGCGAGAGTGTGTGCATGTGTGTATGTGTTTGTGTGTGAGAAACGGGGGGGAGAGAGATAGAGAGAGGGTGAACGATAGAGAGAGAGAGAGAGAGAGAGAGAGGGGATGCTTGCTACTCTGGCTTCCATCTCCTCTTACAGGTCAAGTCCTACAATAGAGGGGAGGAAGTTTTACAATGGTGCACACATTTTGCTCATGTGCCCATGGCTAATGGCCTGCAGATGTGTACCGATCTCTCCAGGCTCCCCAAAGAGGATATCCTGATGAGTGCTCGGCCTCACAGCCCAGTCTTTGCAAATCAGTACAGAAATACATAACATTCTGACAGGCCCAGAGGAGAACACTATCCATATTTAAGCTTTTTTCCCCATTTATAATGCAATGAAGGGAGTTCCAGCGAATTTGTGCGTCCCTATGATCACAGAAGTTACGGCGTGATATAGAACAGAGAGCAGTCCAAAAAAAGAACATTTGTATGATGGAACAAACCTAGGGGTGAGGGGGAGATTACAAAGTCATCATTTAACTACCCTCAGCAACCTGAGTGAGTCTAAGTAAGTCTTATTTCACCCGTCTGGACAGGAGCAAACACTTTTATCAGAACACAGTCTATTCACACTTATTACAAGGTTGCCTGCACAAGCTTCTGGGAGCTCTTCCCTTTGGGTCATACAGTCCATGATTACAGAGTTCTTGCGTTCTGTTTTGGAATGACAAGGGAAAGAAGGCTTCCATCCTCAAAGAGACGGGTAGTCAGTAGATGTAGTCCATCCGTTAATATTTAATATTCCAACCTTCCCCTTGGCACATCACCCGTATTGTAAACAGTGATTAGTTGCCATGATCAACAATGAATGAGTTACTCAACAATGCAAAGGCAGACAGAGAGTGTGGTGCCAATATACTCCTGTTAATAATATGTAAAAAGGTTTAAGAACCTTTAAAAAAACCAAAACGACCAAATCAAATCAAACCAAAAAACTATTTAGCCTGCATGTACTTCCTTGTGGCTCTCATGTACAACTTTTTTCATATTGGTTTTATTATGCACTGCCTGGTTTGTAGATCCAATAACATATGGTAATTTGGTAGCAGGGAAACCTTTTGTCTCTTGACTTCCCCCCACACAGGAAACTGAAGGCACCTGACAAAGAAAGTTGTTTGCAATTCCTGGAATTGGTAACCATTTAATCAGGCACACACCCCACGATGCACACACTCTTGCGTTTAAGAATCAATCGTCTGTCACCCTGATTTTGTGACTCTGTGCAGAAATTGGAAGCCTTTAAATGTGTGATATACCCGTTATTTAAATATGTCATCATTTATTTATGTATTTGTTTTGTATGATTAAAATTGTGTGCCCAATAAAGATATATATATATATATATATATATATATATATATATATAGATATATATATATATATATATATATATATATATAT
>JAVQIZ010122172.1:0-21156 GCA_036023535.2 Galaxias brevipinnis | reverse complement strand
CAGAGAGAGAAAGAAGACAGAGAGACAGACAGAGAGAGAGAGAGAGAGAGAGAGAGAGAGAGAGAAGCTGGAACACAGAGAGAGAAAGAAGACAGAGAGACAGACAGAGAGGGGGGGAGAGAGAGAGAGAGAGAGAGAGAGAGAGAGAGAGTTATACAAGAAAGAGAGAGCGTGATGTGAGCAGCAGAGAGAGGTAGAGAGAGAGACTGGGGGAGAAGAAAGAGATAGACATGTCCTTGGAAACAGGAAGAAGTGTTGAACGGAGGTCTTGATAAGGTACAAGAGGACACTAACAGACTGTTCACTCTGTACATATTAGAACAGACAGGTAAACACATGAACATGCTGTAGTACGACTTTGTTTGTTCGCAAATTCACCCTCGACAACATTCAAACGCTCTTTACACAGCCATGTGCATAATGTAAATGTTAATAAAAGGTTTCCGTTTTCAATTTAGATCTCGTCATTGTGTCCTCAAATAGGATGAAGTAGAAGGAAAACACTGGATTTAATGGACTGAAAATGGTTTGGGAGAACGATACGGCACTAATGTTGAAACATGGTCTGATAGCAGAGGCGGTGACATTGTGAAATGCAAAAATAAAACTAAGTGAATGACGTTGACAAACAAATTCAATATTGACTTTGGATCGGGCACAGACAGAACACTGGCCGAATGATATTCATGCAGGCGACAGAGCCCTCATCCATAATTCACGAGGATGGCCTCCGGCAAACACTTCCTTCCACTAAGCATGCATGGAGGAAAACAGAATGAGGATAAAACGTGAAATAACACTGGCAATACAAATATGCCTGAGAGAGTAATCTGATTATGGACAAATGAAACAGAAATGATGGGGGGTAGAGGAGTGTCAGAGTTTGATGCATTCCAACTGAATACTAACAGACTTTATGGATGTTAAATGCTGGGCTAAAGAAACACGATGGGGATGTCTGGATGTGTGTCTGTATTTGACACGGTGTGTGTGTGTGTGAGTGTGTGTGTGTGTGTTTGTGCCAAGTCAAAAGGGGGATAAGTTAAATGCCAACAAATGCAGAAAAGTGGAGCATTAAAGACACCGAAAAACAGTGAACCCATGTATCTGAACACAGCCATGCTAGACAAGAAAATACAGATTCTCATGAAGAGAAATGTTAGACTGGTGTGTATAAAAAAAACAACTAAAACACTGGAATCAAAAAGGGAAAATGTTCCAAAGCGTAGCTTTGAAACCTTTTGAAACCAAAAACACTAAGCTTAGTGTCTTCAACTAAATCCAATATATATTTTTAGCATTGTGAATTATCCTCACAAGCATAGACCTTTACGAGCAACCTGCCACATATTTCTTGTCAAACAACTAAAAGGATGAACATCTTTCCCTGACATGGAATATTGAGCAACCAAAATGTGATGACTTACAAACTATTACACATTTGTAAATATTGTAAATTTGTAAATATTGCATGTCTATGAGAGAAAGATAAATGGGGACTAATACATTGGTTATAAAAAACAGTAAACACATAACACGGTGTAACCCATACTTAAACAGCACCATGTATAAGCCTTTCAGTAAGTGGAGATAGCATTTGTATCCATCCATCCATCTGCTATACCGCTTATCCTTTGCAGGGTCGCAGGGATTGGGGGGGTGGAGCCTATCCCAGCTGGCATGGGGCGAGAGGCGGGGTACACCCTGGAGAGGTCGCCAGTCAATCACAAGGCTGACATGTAGGGACAGACAACCACTCACACTCACACCTACGGACAATTTAGAGTCACCAATTAACCTGCATGTTTTTGGACTGTGGGAGGGAGCCGGATCACCGTGAGAGAACCCACGCAGACACGGGGAGAACATGCAAACTCCACACAGAAAGGCCCCAGCCCGCGGGCAGATTCGAACCCGAAACCTTCTTGCTGTGAGGCGGCAGTGCTAACCACTGCACCACTGCATCAAATGTATTTATTATTTACTCTTTATTTAACCAGGTGAGTCTCAATGAGATAAGTATCTCTTTTACAAGTGAGCCCTGGCCAAGAGGAAGACACCAGTATGAAACATTAAAAACAAACATTAACATACACATTAAAAGAAGCATAAAACAAGCAGTAACAACATTGAAATGAATCACATGTGTTGAACTTCTTTTAAAATTCATTTCACAGTACTTACTTCAATTGATAGTAGTATCTTTGGGTTATAAAAAGGCCCAAAAGCGGGTCTTCGCAATTGAATCTCACAGCATTCTATACTAGGTATAATTCTTTAGTTGTTTGACATAGAAAGTAAGAATATTTCTTACATAACGAGATCATAACATCAAGTGTGTTGGTTATACATTATGTACAAGACTGTGGCCCTGATAGAGGCCAGAAGAAGAAAGCAAGTCAATAAAAGGTGTAACAGTGCCACCTACAGGCCTGGCAAGATACTGACCTTCGCAGCCCCTCTCTATTTGACCCACACAGTCCAGGGCGTCGGAGAGCAGGTCTGGGAGCCGTCCGTTCAGGTCAACGGAAGCGAGGCAGCCTTGGAAACCTTCTTTGGCATGCACCAGCTTGGGCAGGTCCTTGTACATTTCCTTGGCCACGCCACCAACATATAGGTCCCCTAAGATGAAAGGGACAAACAATATGTCAGAGGTCCACCGTCACATCTATAGCATTCGAAACAGCCTTCACACTTAACACACTTCAATAGAAATTAACATGAAGGATGCTATATGGATATGTGGCAACACTGCCCCCTGGTGGAACTTTAGAAGAACGTGCGATACTGTAAAGATCTCAATCCACTCATCAAATGCATTACTTATGCTCAGGGTTTCCTATTCTCTCTATATATGGAGAATTCTCTTCCACTTTAAGCATACAAATGCCTTAGTCCTCTTAGTAATCCCTGCCTGGGCCAGCTCACCCTTGAGGTCCAGGTTCTTGGCTCCTGTGGTGGTCTGTGTGGTGATCTTGGTGTCAATCTTGACCGTGTGCAGGTTGTTGGTGTCTCGCGATATCATCACGTTGTGCCAGTGGTTGTCGTTGAGCGGCCTGTTGGAGTTGCCCTTGATCAAGTGGGCACCGTTGCCCAGATCAGAAACATAGTGCATGTAGCTGGAGAGAGAAGGTGGGAGGAATCACAGTTAGCTGAATGCAGCGTAGCTATGAAGTCACAGCTCTAAGAGCTGACTCAAATCCAGCTAGAGAAACCACAGGAAAAAAGAACCTAAAGACATCGTTGCATTTCATATACAAATCAAATTACCTAACTATTTGCATTGTTTTTATGATTTTAGAAATGCCATTCCAATTAATTTAACCGGGTGTTCTTGCTTTAAACCTGAACATTACAACATAAGGCCTTTTAAGCTTCAGCAAACAAGGATGTCTCTTTAAATTCCATCATGTAACGAGAACTTAATTGTGTGCATCCAATTAGCATTTTCACATACACGTTTCACAATGGAGACCCATTTCTATAGAAATCAACAAGCGAAAGTGAAACCCTAACCCTTTGACGAGCTCCACCACAATGAAGTCGTTGCCGTCGCCGCTGTTGAAGAGGATGAGGCCGTCGGAGGAGGTGGTCTTGAACTGGAAGAAGAGGTGCATGGCATAGTAGGCCTGCAGCGTGGTCAGCGTCACGTAGCTGGTGCGCGACTTAAAGGTCACGGGGTCGGCGATGATGTTCTTGAAGCCGATCATGGCGTTGAGCTCGCAGTAGTCGATGTCGCCGTTCTTGCACAGGTCGATGTAGGCCATGCCGTTGAAGGACAGGCTCTGGAGGTGGCCTATGAAGTTGGAGGGCACCATGGTCATGAAACGCTTCTCTGTCACGATGCCCGTCTCAATGTTGTGGAACTCCAGCTGGGTGTGGTCGCCCGCCATTTGGCCTTTTGGGAGGAAGGAGAGACAGAGGAAATGGATTGGGAGGGGTCATTCACGCCTCCTGCCCGGTCAACCATTATAGTTCACTATAACATCGGGACATTTGACCTCTTCTCTGCACATTGAAAAAGAAAAAAAAAAAAAAAAAAAAATGGCTATGACCTTCATCTGATTATAGAGCTTATGTCTTACCTATAGAAGCCCAATGGTGGTCCTGAAAGGTCTAAAGTAAGTCTGAAAGACAACAAGGCCACTATCTTAAATGGAAACAGAGGATAAAGGTACCTTCTACAGGCTGCAGATCATCTACGGTCAGTGTCAAACTCTTTCCCCTCCTGAACACACGCACCGTGTGCCACTCGTTATCGTTCAGATTCTGACCCGCAAATATAGTCTCTGGACCCTTGCCTGCAGGACAGTCCAAAAGTGGGTTAAAACACACACCTTGACGTAAAAAAGACATAAAGTCAAAAGAAAAGTGACAGGGCACAGAACGGGAAAAGGTATCATCAGGAAGGGAAAGAAGAGAGGAGAGAGTGAAGCAGAGATAGAGAGAGAGATGGCAGTCAGACTGAGTATGAAAGGTAAATGATAAGACATCAAAGAGCACAGTTAATAGTCCATAAAATCACATCATTTACCTTCCTATGAGACTGTTTGCATGCTTGAATTGTTATGTGGGGCATCATTTATCTGAGGGTGAGTGTTCTAGGTTACCGCCAACATGATAAAAGACTATTTTAGGTTAAAAAAGAAAAAAAAAAGTAAATGATTGTGGTCAATTGTCCGTATTCCACTTGGTGGCAGCAAAGCTCCACCTCCAGCCCCTGTGCTTACTGCTCGACGGTGCATGTCGCTGTATTCTATTTCCCTTCGACTCAAAGGCAGCAAATGAAATATTGATGATGACACAAGAAACACACAAACACAACTTACAACACCAACATAAGTGTGACATAATGTGAGAAACATTCTAAGTGCTCGATTAAGTCTCCTGATAATGAGGCAGGCTTCTCTGTATCGGACTGTCTGAATTTGGCAGCAATGAAAAGAAAAACAGAATGTGATTTTCAAAGAGCTCCCCTGAGTATGACTTGTTCTTCACACGGGATGTATGCTTCTAACAACTGAAAGCTCTGAACACAACTCGGCTATTTAACTTAAGACTGATACATGTATTCTAAAATCACAAAATGCAGTAGATCATCCGGCTGCTGGTTTAATTTCATCGTCGCGTTACTATGTTGAATTTGAGCCAACTCATCGAGAACTGAGTGTGGATTTATGTCTTTCGTTTTCTATAACAGCCGTTGATTTATTCATCAAATGTTTCCTTTAGCCAACCTTTTTGCTAAACTATGCCACAGCTGGGGAAGATGAATGGATGCCACAGCCCCTTGATGTGTGAATGTGACAGCAGAGATCCCGTATATGGACGAGTAGTGCTTATACTTTGTCTGGCTGAAGATGAATACGATTCTCCTCAAAACACAGGACCACGTAAAATGGGGAGATGAGAGAACTGGCGCAATCGAAGCGATGCGTTTTTTTTTGTTTTTTGGGGTTTTTTTTGGTGCAGCTTCAGTGCCTCCTTCGCAGGCAACCTTAGAAATTCTTTGTGTCTAGCCCTGCCATTGTTTCTCCTACACTCCCTCTAGTAGACAGACACAAAATATATAGCAAACAGGCCAGTGAGGATGTGCTACTGCTGCTGCTGCTGTGACAATATTCAAATCCCCAGGCGGCAGATGCCTTCGCCCACTGTCGGGAGCAATTCAGATGGGGGGCCGTTTTATTCCACTGAACCCATTTATGGCTATTTATTTCCAACTTTTCTGCAATCTTCAAAGCCCCAACGCAATGTGTATGCAAATCGGAGGGCGTCAAAGAACTGGGATACACTCAATCTCGGAGGCGCCGTTTTGCTTTGTAAGCACTAAACACCGGGGCAGGATTGAAACCAGACGACTGCTGAGGGATTAAGGGTCAGAGATAGGAAATAATGGGATGGAGTTGGACTTGAAAGGATGCTTGATCTTTGCCTTCCATCATCCTGTCCTTGATGCTCTCCAAGAAGGAGAGAGAACGGGAGCGGGGAGAGAAAGGAGGTCAGAGGCATTAGTCTACAACACTATCCTGTGTGACTTGCACTGCTGTAGGGCTCCAAGATGAAGGCTTCAGTGCAGCGGCCAGACAGGACAGGAAGGCCAGACGCCCAGACCGTGTCAGACCGCTGTGGGCTACACTAAGGCCAGCCTGCTGCCTTCCTCTAGCCTGACGGGGATCTATCTAGAGTGATGGATCTCCAGTGACCGCTGCCTGCCTCACTGACTCCAGGCCCAAGGGACCAGTGGACGCTGTGTGGTAGGAGGAAAGGATGAGAAGATTTGATTATCCAGTCAATCGGCTCTGGCTGTCTGGTCTGACTGTTCTGGCTTGGTCTGGTCTGGTCTGGCATGACATAGCAAGACTGGGTGGGAGTGTGTGCAGAAACTGGGGCTCTTGACCCCACACTGTCACTCAGACCATGTGGATGCATGCTGTAGCCAATCCAACAGTCAGATTGCTAGTGTTGGGACTACTTCCACAACAAACAGGCAGGTATATATACTTGACCAGTGGATATTTGCAGTCGATGCAGGGGAACCGCCTCTCTAAATTGATAGTTGGGTAATTCAACACCCCGTTACATGTTCAAACATTTCCAGGATAACTCGTGTTAAAACAAATGTATTTCCATCAATGTTGACAAGCTAATACATCATTACGTCATTTACGTTGACGTGTGGAAAAGGTAGATTTTCACTATAATGTCTGTAAATTCTCTATGCATATTAGGGTATACTTACACTGAGCTATCGATTGACCCACTATTTATATGATTACTCAGTGTAACATGTAGAAGACAAAGTCATCTACAGTTCTGTTATAATATGTGCGTCCCCGTTAGCCAAATACACACAAATGGCCTACAGAGGTAAGCCAACTCCAGTGGCCAACTCCTTTGAACATTACTACACACTTTCGTCTAGAAACATAAATAATGAGTTTTTTTAGATCATTTTATGCATAGAGGCCACATATCAATGAATCACTCTGCACCTCCTCCTCTATTTTTAAGAGGTTTTCACCATGCGCCACGAGCATCAATGTCATAACACATTACAGAATAAAACATTGCCTAGAGAGGCTGCCTCCAGTCATGACAAGAATAATCCCATCCAAACAGCCCTCAGGCACATAAAAGCATATGGCAGGTGTTCTCAAATTCTAACAATATTCTATGATTATATCTCATTTGCCAGGTCTTAGCCAGTCAATAATAAATATATATACTATAGCAGTTTAAAGACCGGCAAGGGAAGAACGAAAAGACAATCTGACGGTAAGTGTATATTTTTAGCTTGTTGTCACTCAGCTCCTGTTAACAGTGTTAAAGTGAAAGTGGCAGTGTTTTCTTGAGACAGCTCCGGGCAGCCCCAGGAAGCCAAGGTCCCTAATTGACAATGATGTGTTCTTTGAGACACTGCTGAAATTTCTCATCCACCAAGCTGACCCGAGATGCAGCGCCTGACAAGACACATTAATTAACAGGAGAATAGAAAATGGCGGAAAAGAAATGTATCATGAAAAACGGGAATAAAGCCTTGTAAGACAAACACAACTTTTTTTTCTTGTAATTTTTTTTTTTTTACAAGCAAACAAACATGCCCTTCAAGTTACAAGAGGCAGTTTATCTGTAGGACCATTTGCTTAGTGTAATTATTTTTTCATAACCGCCGCAAAGAAGACAAGCAGATAGCACGTGGTCACTGCATATCACGTATGATTTAGTGACGCACTTCCTTGTGCCATAAAGCAAATCACAGTTTCGCTGGAGATTGTGTGAGATTTTGTGGCAGACAAAATTTGTGTTAAATATTGAGTCTTCAAGAGGACCGATCTGAACCACAATTATTTTTTCTCCCATAGACATTACGGTGTTTAATCAGAAGAAATGTATAGATACTCCGTTAATATAAAAAGTTGCCTATAGTTGATTTGATACATTTACTTACAGTAAATGCATGAACTTAATTTCCAAGACATTTCTTCTGACGCAATTACGTCTGACGCAATTAGCCATATGCAAGGGAAATGATCTGCTTTGTTTATCTATTTCCGTTTCTTTTTTCTTTTCCTTTCTTTTTTTTTTGGAGGAGGAGGATAAGTGTTTCCACTGGCACAGTCCCAAATGTTCATGATGGCATCATTTTGAAAAGATAATTAGTCAGAGTGGGGGTTGTGAGCAGACTATCCATTACTGTACTCAATGGAACAAAAGGCTTGTCATCAATATTCCAATAGATTCAATTCAGTCCATTTATCCTCCATGAAAAATAATCATTGATAGTTCTATGATGTGGTGATGCCATTTGCCTTGTGCTGCTGTCAGTAAATTACATAGTGTATGCATGAAAAAAAAAAGAAAATTGTAGAGACATATGAAAGTGGTTATCACAAAAAAAAGGTGATCCTTGTTACTTATTCAGTAGTTTTCAATTATTATCTAATTATAACCATAATGGGAGGTAGTATAAAACAACTAAACAACAGAACAGGGTTTAAGTGTGATAACTCACTGAAGAATAGTACAATTAAGTATGTAGTACCGTAGATTATATTTACATATAGACGGGAAAGCATATATTATGGAATGTGTGCGGAGTCACTAAAGGAGGCTCAATATGTGCATATATTGGGGTTACCAGCCCTCAGTTGATAAAACAAAGAAAACTATTTGAACATGCAGTGGTAAGTCATCTGCTGTATCATTTGCATACAGTTTGTTTTGAATGTATTGTTAGCTGCAATAAACAACACTATTTAGCATTTAGATAGATATTACAACAGCTTCCAAAAGTGACATCTTTAGCAAACATTCTCTGATATTCAGAATAACTGTTCTAAAAGCAGGTTAGACACAGCTGAGCAGACCACAGTAAAATCAAGGTAAGTCTGTCTGACAAGAGCTGCTTGTCTCGGGCATTGTGAGTGTGTGTGTGTGTGTGTGTGTGTGTGTGTGTGTGTGTCTGTGTGTGTGTGTGTGTGTTTGTGTGTGTGTGTGTGTGTGTCTATGTGTGTGTGTTTGTCTTTTCAGAATCACTAAACAGTGAAAAGGCTCGTGTTCTGTGATGCCGGAGAGCAAATCATTAATTCATCACTGATCCTAAATAATAAATGTGATGAAGAGTGTCCTACCAAAATATTGCAATGCAAACCTCTATGCTGACACTTCGTTCACAGCTCTCCTCCTTTCTCTCCCTCCTTCCCTCCCTCCTGTGAATCCCACAAACGGTCTCTCTACCTCCCCTTCCATCCTTCTCTTTCTGCTCCGCGAGGCAGGTTAATGAGAATAATAAAATCACACTCTGTTTTTCTTTTCTGCCTTGAAAAGCCTCATCAATTTACGAGCAGTGTGAAAGGCAAAAAAAAGACCCCCCCCCCCCAAGAAAAATACAATAACGAGAGGGGGAGTAGGGGAAATCATGCATGGCTAAAATCCCTCTGTTTCCAAAGAATGAATTTTATATCAGTCTGTTTGAATTTAGGAGCGTCAAGGTTTGTTAAATAGGAACAGCGGGCTGTGAAGAACCACTGTCGACTGCCATGTTGGGCTTGGTCATTAATTCCAGCCCCCGCCCCCTCCACCCCCAGTCATTATTCCAGAGGAAAGCAGGTGCCCACTGAACCAGCAAGCACACCAATACTGCCCGCCTCGCTTGGAATTAGCATCATAAAATAGTTTGCCAATGTTGATGTGAGGTGCCAATAGTGGGAGTAGGCCATTGACTGAATGCTATGGCTATGCTTTAAGTCTCCACATCCTTTACTGGCTGCAGAGAGAAACACGTTAAAACATTCACATTCGTTTAATCAAAGGCAAGACACGCACGGCTCCAAAGAGAGCACTACTGTATCTATTGAGATCATAAAAATATATATATAATAATGTGATTATCAACACACATCACTGTCAATGGTAGTAGAAGTAGAAAAAGAATGGGAACGGTCACTTACTGGAGGTACAGTTAATCCTGATACAATCTAGACGGGGAAGAATAGACGAGATGTAAATTCAACCTTCAAGGTGACAGCTGCAGACATCATAAAGGCAACACAGTCCACCCCTCTGGGGACACACACACGGACTCGGTCCCTCGGCTGATGCTCTCGTCCATGGCCCTCTGCCACAGCCACGCAGGCCAGGACGGAGGCCATGGCATGGGTTAGCGAACACTCTTTGGTTATATTATGGCTTATTATATAAATTAAATGTAGCCGCCCCCCCCCCTATTTCTTTTTGATATATATATAATCGTTTTACTCAAAAGCTGGAATGGTGGAAATACACCCCGGTGTGTCAGTGTGACGTGTTGGAGCTAGACGAGCTTGTTTATCCAGAGGGCAGTCAGCCAGAAGAGGCTGCACGCCATGCGAACTAAGAGAGCATCAGAAGCAGGTCAGGGTCGGGCAGGGCCGGTTGGAAGGTACGCCGGGGCTCCACTCTTCAGGCTAGGCTTTGGAGAGGCACTAAGAGACACTGTGACTCCAATGGCTGCCGCGCTCCTTTCAAAGGCGGAGGGGGCAAATGGTGTGCTCTGTTTGCCAATTGGAAAATGTCAAAGCAAAGTGAATGGGGGAGAGTGGAGCGCACTGGGACATGGGAGACATGAGCACTTTTCTTCCAGCACCACTTCACCGCTCTTTCACAGCCGCCACTGCTAATAATCTCACATGCATATTAGTCTCTATCATTAGTAATAACAATATAGGATAATTACCTTTAGTCCTAATAATAACATGGTGTCAAATAAGTCTTCTAATACATCATATGACATAACTGACAGTGTCACACATATCACAAGGAAGCAGTGTTATTAGGAACTGCTTCTCTCTGTTTCTCTCTCTTTTTTCCCCGTCTGTCACTGTCGTTCACTCTCCGTCTATGTCTCAGTGCTGCAGAGTCAGTGTAGTGCTGTGAGAAATGTGACCCAGATCCAAACAGAGACGTCCTCTCCATCTGGCCCGGCCCAGTCGTGTGTTGTCAACCGCAGCAGAAAAGTGGCCGCAAACAGCCAAAGACCATTACTAGCCCGCCCTTACAGGGAATGCTCTGCTTCAGTGAGAGAGACTGGAGACCTTCACTACGGGCCTTGAGGGGGTTCAAAGTGGGAAAGAGTGGGAGAATATGTCAAAAAGGGAAAAAGTAAAAAACAAAAAAACAAAGTGGCTTTTATCGTCAGAGGACATCTTTTTTTGTGTGTCTGCGTCAGGCATGTCAGTGTGTGGCGCTGTTGCCCCGGGTGGCACCATGGCTACTGGCGCCCCCCGAAAGTCCAGCCAAGCCCTCGTCTTTGTATTCACTGCTAAACGTCACCGTTTAGGAAGACTATTTTTGTTTAGCCGGCGGAAAGGGAAAATAGATGGCTATCGTTTCCGCTGCGATGCACTGTTTGCTTAGATATCAAACTTTTCTTTTTTTCTAGAGGCGTCACCCGATTCTCTCTGGTGCTCAGTAAGAAGAGCAAACAGATGCACGCACACACACACACACACACACACACACACACACACAAATGCACATACCCATGTACAACCACAAACAGCCATTTTATCTCCATCAGATCCACAACACAAACAAAAGCAGAGACCCCATTTTATAGAACAAGAAATATGTATCCCGGTGCATCTCCTCATAATGAGTTTACCTATGCACTTTGATAACTCTGAGCAGAATGATTGGATGCACATAAACAGGCACCTTTCTCTTAACTGGGTTTAGGGGGGAGGCTAAGACTGACCTTCTGGCCTCAGGTGTATGGAAGACTGAGAGAGAGAGAGAGAGACAGAGAGAGAGAGAGAGAGAGAGAGAGAGAGAGAGCAGCGTGACAAGATTAAAGGCTTGCCAGACGTCTAGTGAGCCAGGCGTGGTTTGTGTTTTAAAAAGCTGTTAGCTGGGTCAAAACTAAAATTAGGGGCTGGGGCCTGGCAGTAACCGTAGGTTTCCTTAAAACCCAGGTGCATACCACTGGGGGTCTGGATGTAGTGGTTGAGAAAAAAAAATCTGAAGCAGTACAGAATGTTGTTCCGGTGTGAGCAATTGGGATCAGAACTGTATTACAAAGGTAGTTGGGTGTGGGGGGTGGGGGGCGATGGGGGGTGGGGGTAACGAGCATTCCCTGTGGGGTAAGGACAGAGCTGTGTGCTCATTTGGCAGTGAGCAGAGAGCCGCAGACGCTAGCCACTGAAGGGCTAAATGCTATCCCCTGCTATTCACCACATAGTACAGTACATAGCAATATGTATGAATCTATGTTATATAATGTGTGTGTGTATGTGTGTATGTGTAGTGAGTCTGTTCCTATGGCGATGTAATGCCTGTTTAACTTTTTTGACTGTGAGCTGGTGTGACTAGTGTATGTGCCAAGCTCCTGGCTCCTAGAAGGGAGCGTTGAATCTCTGTGTGGGTGCAGCACGGCGGGGCTGAGTTCTCCGAGGCGGGGTACCTAGGTTGACAGTGAGGCGGACGCGGCCGGCCTCCAGCTCCAGGCGCAGCGTGTCGGCGGACTCCCGCGACGTGGTGGCCATCAGGACGCCGTAGGCCCGCTGGGAGCGGAAGCGCAGCGACACGTCCTCCGCCTCCGTGTGCATCACCACCGGCAGCTGGATCTTCATGAATTTACTGCCGTCGTAACTCAGGATGGTGGCGTCTGCGCGGGAGAGAAGGGAGGGGGGTGGGAGAAGATTCACGGTCAGCTTTATAAGGATTTTTACAGCTGGGAAATTATGCCATATATTACATTTACTATCGTGTTTGCTGGAAAGTACAGTTCTATTGTTATGGGTTTCATTTGGAAATCTAAAGGTTTGCATGGGAGGAGTAGAGAAGTATGTAAATGTCCCATTTTGCCGAGCTTTGGATTCTCATTAGGAAGCAAGTCACGCAGCATAAAAACATATCAGCTTGCTTGCTGTCAGTCATCTCTCTGTGCGCTGTGCGATAATGAAACCCATGTGACAGAGGAGGAAACCGTCTGTGTGTGTTTAAAGAGAGGAATCCTCACATCAACAACAACAAGCCCAGTAGTGCCGATACAGTATGAGTGTTTGTCGCTCCCAGTCCCTGAAACCTAAGACTCCACTTTTCAAAAAGATCCATGCAACTCAAAAGAGTAAAGATTCCAGCATTGAGACAAATCAGTGTCAACATCCTTTAGAGTGCACATTCGTATGAAGTCATGGAAACAAGAAAGGCAATCTTCATCGACATATCAAGAATTTGGCATGAGGGAATCCTGCCATTGTAATCTGCAACAGTGCCAAGCTGGCTGAGGCCTGTAAGTGCTGTGCTGATTTGGGTAGCACTCGTCAACATGAGCACATCACAGCATCCAGGGCAGAACCAGAGACAGAGGAAGGGAGGGGTGTAGGGAAGAGGAAGTTAGTGAGAGGGACAGCAGGAACACAAGAGGGGGAGACAGCTACAGAGAAAGAAAGAGAGAAAAAGAGGCAGAGCATGAGCTAGAGAGAGGGCGAGAGAGAGAGCAAGAGGGCGAGAGAGAGAGAGAGAAAGAGAGTGAGAGAGAGAGAGAGAGAGAGAGAGAGAGAGAGAGAGAGAGGGAGAGGCAAAGTGCAAGACAAATGTCACTTACTGAGTGATTATTTGTTAATTAGTATTGGTGTGTTAATTATTTTGTATTGCCCTTTCTATTGTTATCAAATGGTTGATATTTTTAATCCAACGCATTTGCAATATTTACTTATTATATTATTTACGTTATTGCAGACCAGTGGAATTGAATTGAATTGAATTGAGGAGAGAAAGGACACAACAACAAGAGTTGTTTTTTGTGTTTAATCATGTACAGGCGGCGTTAATAAACCTTTTAGTCTCCCAACACATACATCCAGCCATCTAGTAGATGTCACAGCATCTCAGCCACTGTGCAATATAAAAGTGAGAGATTGCCGGCAAAGGTAAGACTATTGACTAGGGACATGGATGTAATTGGCTGGAGAGTGGTAGCAGCCCTGTAGTATTGAGCGCGGGCACCAGGTGACTGCATTAACTCAAAGCATTAGGCGACGCTATAGAGAAAGAGGCAGGGCAAATTGTTTCACACCGGGGTGAGGTTGTAACAACATTTCCTGTAACTAAACCATAACCCAATAACAAAGCCATTACTGCGGCTGCTGAGACAGATAGAAGAATGGAGAGAGAGGGGAGAGAGAGAGAGAGATACACAGAGACAGAGTGAGAGGCAGGGGTTTGATAGGCTAGCACATCTACACACAGGCCCCCTCATCACCACTGTCACGTCACATCTGTCCCCATGGGACAAGACCCTGTGCCACATCCCTCACCCAAATCCAATTCCCCCCCCCCCGCCCTCCTGGGGTACGCCGCCGGTGACGGGAGTGTGTGACAAACGAGCTCGCAATGCTAAAGTGTCCGCCTGCCGCCAGGTGTCGGCGGCA
Organism: Galaxias brevipinnis; assembly: GCA_036023535.2. Classification (NCBI taxonomy): domain Eukaryota; kingdom Metazoa; phylum Chordata; class Actinopteri; order Galaxiiformes; family Galaxiidae; genus Galaxias; species Galaxias brevipinnis. The sequence goes on along the minus strand of JAVQIZ010122172.1, from coordinate 6,742 downwards.
CCCAGCCCCATTTGGGCCCCGTTAACTTTGGGAAAACAAATGGACGAGCTGCTCAGACGATATGGAGGCACATGGAGGCGCGAAGGATATGTGTCGGTTATCACCTGGGGACTCAAGTTAAGCACTGCTTTGGGGAGGTTTAAGTGGTAGTTTAAGGCATTAGGTCGCTTTGTGGACATACGTTTACCCTCTCCTTCATGACCTGTTCTACTGTAAGTGACCACGTAGGGATAACTTCTAGCAATCATTGAACCATTTGTCTTAATTCAGATAATATGATATTTTGTTATGATAAGTTTAATATGATAAGTTTCACTGCACTGCCGTGCTGCTCGTTCAACAGCCAGTTGGAGAGAGTTCGGACCAAGAAAGTCAGGAAAATATGCAGTGGATTATAATAATAATAACATTATATAAGGAATCCAATTAAGTGGGCATTCTAGACGTGGGCAGAATAAAAAAAGGAAAAAATATAAAACATGATGACAACCTTCTTTACCAATAAACACCCTCAGTCTCAGCCATTGTTCACACTCTGACATCGCATGCCTATAATCAAAGCCAAGACAACAAAAGACATGATTAATGTGATTTGACTCATAGTCACGGATTCAAAGAAACTTCTTAAACAAAATGTCTGATTATCGCAGGCAGACAATAATCTCGCAGTGGGCCGGTGTCATAAGATAAATGGATGGATGTAAGCAATCAAAATCCCAGGAAATGCAGAAAAAAAATTGCGTCTCGTGCGTCAAACGGGCTGTCAAACTCAAGCCGAAATGAGAGGAGCTCTGATGGACATGGTTATATGGAGATTGACGTGTGAGGGAATCATTATATAATGCAAAGTGAGCACCTGCCAAAAATGTAATCCTAGAGCCCATAGTCATTTTATTTATTTTATTTGTAATTGCAGCTCCGTGTTTAATAGCAGAAAAAAAAAAAAAAAAAAAAAAAACACAGAGAGAGATGGGAGTCCAAATGCATCCCTACGTCAAAACAGCAGGCGGCTGTCAGGAAGGAGGCGGTGGAGAGGAGCCATTGATTTGTCTGCCTTGTAGAGCACAGGACATCCTGTTTCCTTGTTTTCCTAAGAAAACAAGCAATTTCTGGGCCGGTTTTGGGAGGCAGAAACAGATGAGGCGTTAGTGCTAACAAGAAGGAGAACTGATGGAAAACAGGGAACCCATGGGTCCCTCCTCTCCTCTTTCCCACAGGAGCAGAGGGTTTGCAGGAAGAGAAAATGTCATCCGCATGTCACAGGATTGGAACACCCCACGGCACCAGACCCAATCCAATTCAAATATTGCCGAATTACACTTGCCACGGGGATTTGGGAAATGTATGTTCAACATTCACAAAAAACTGGAAGAATTTGCCATGAGGCATTATAAATAATTCACAACTGCTTATTTCTTCAGCTCTGCAGCCTTCTTGGTATGTTATTGTACCCAGCCTGGGAAAGAGACATTCCAAACACAAATCGGTTAAATCAACCTGTCAAGTGACACATTTTCAAACACACAGTAACACCATTCCCAATGCTGAAATATGTGATCATTTTAGGCCAACTGCTAGCCTGGCATACCTCTACTGTCACCATGTTGGCTGTTTCATTAGCAGTGAGGGGACTGCATTCACGGCCATTTGGGCTTCGTAAAGAGCGTTGATTCCAGTCAAAACATGCATGATGAACTATTCAAAACACTAGGCTTCCAGGATGAGATGTGATATTAAAGCATTATGATGTCATGAGTCATGGATGTTCTCCAGCTATCTTTGGGAACAATGTTTGCCATTCATGAAATGCAGCGCGGCTGCTACTTTTGGCATTTGCTTAAGACAAAAGATGATTTAATTGCATGTGGCAGACAGCTACCACGCTCTTTAAGAAAGCATTGTTGCATCAATTACATATTTACAGCATTTTAAGTTATGTACCAGTTGCAATGTGTTGGCTATAACAAATTTGGTTTGTAAGAGAGATGAAACTGCCTACATGATGGAGCTCACTTAAAATGGACGTGACAGTATGTTTTGGGGGTGCACTCCAACAGAAACCCCCTAGTCACTTTGATCAGTATGAAGCTTTATTACGCCGTCCGGCACAGATAATTAGGATCTATCAGGTTCAGGCAATTCACGGGACAGATAATAATGGGAACAGGAGAGATAGTGAACCGAATGGCTGTTGAATTGTTTTGTATAACCGTTAAATGATAGCCTTCTTACTGAACAGAAATGTATGGGTGGGCAATTGAACCTTGGATGAATGTGGGTTTAAAAACAATTATGCCCTGTGTATGCGTACAGCTACAAAACCAAACTGACAGCTGGCATGACATACACACAGCAGTGTAGCAGGGTGGAAAGGCAGCAGCTAAAGCAAAAGTGAAACAAATTCACGTCATACTTTTTGTGCGACTGCACATGTATGTGCACGTGTTCCTGTACACAACACCCTCTTTCAACCACACACACCGTGCTATATCATTTTCGAGCTGTTCGAAAGGGAAATACTTTTTTTCTCTCTTTTTATCTGTGAAGCCTTCGTGTGGAGACATGCTATTTGCTCTGTGTTTGGAATCCATCCTGTCACATCTCATTAGGGACCGCGTGCATGTGCTGCACTGACCCTTCCCTACCATCTGGGTGCCAACCTGCACCTTGCTCTACAACACTAATATTTGGGCTAATTAGCAACTGGGGCAGCCATGGGCAGGGGAGGACTTTGGAACAGAAAGGAGGAAAGGAGCTGCTTTGTCTGATTAATTCAAACCTCTCATTGGGAATAGGTGAATGATGCAGTGGTGGTTTCTTACCCCAACCCTCGCCTCCCCCTGCCTCCCTTCGGTGCCCTCCTCCCCCACCATATGCAGTAGCTGTATTTAGCCACCGGGTGGTACACCATGCATGGATAAGTGAGGGCCAGGCTAATTCTTCTGACAGCTCCTCGGCCGGCTGGTGCCTGCTCCAGCCTACCAGCTCTCAGGCATTCTGGAGCCATCAAAACAGCTGGCAGGCCGCCAGGGCCCACCCCCACGTCAGGGCTCCTACTCCCGCTCCCACTACGCCCGTCTCACATGCAGCATCCGGACAGACAGACAGCCGCGAAGAGATGGGGGCCGGGAGAAGACAGACAGAGATCCACAGACAGCGCGAGACGTCTCCTTATTCCGTCCCCTTTCCTGGTCTTGATGGCTCTCCGTTGTGACACCCCCGGGAGACTGTCCATCCTCAGGCCTCAGCGGCTTCCTCTGCCATACGCTTTTCATACCACCACGTCAACATAGATTAGAGCCGGAGCATCGTGAATCAGAGAGCAGCTTCTAGAGATTGGTAATTATCTGACTAAAATGCAAAAAGAGGCTGCACCCTCCCGTCCCAATCCAACTCCCCACAGGTTCTATGCCCTCATTCCGGTCAGCTGATTGGCTGGGATCGGAATCGCACATGTGGAAAGCCAGGCGAGGTGTGCATTGGAGACTACAGCATGGTCTCTCACGTTCACTTTTTTTTTTTCTCTTCTCCTCTCTCACTGTTTCACTCCTCTTTCGTTTCCTCCCTGCCTCCACTGCTTCGCTAAAAATACATCCTTTCAACAACTCAATGTGCAGAGTCAGTTCATTTCTGTCACTTATTTTAGAACTATTACTTTTCGTAACGTCTACACTTAAATTTACACTCGGATGGTCTTAGCCCATTCTGAAAAACATTCACTCACAGCTGCCATTCTATGCAGTAATAAAGACTCCAAAGAGTGTCTACAGGACCCAAAATGTTTTTAATGACTTTTAAAACAATGCCAAATTGTTCCATTAGGAGGACAGACATATACACACTAAATCTGCCTTTCAGTCATTAGCTTATACGCATAGATGGGCGGTGTATGGAATCAGGGCTGTGCCAGTGGCTTGATGCTAGAAAGTATTAGGCCAACTAATTGCATCAAAGTTGCTTTAGAAAAAAAGACACAACTGGTTGTGACACAGAAGATGTTGCTAGACAGAGGCTTAGCTTTTGGCTCACAGCTGGCTGGAGTGTTAATCGGCCTAAGCCTTAATCAAAGAGTGCAGGGTCATCCACTGGCCAATCAGGCCCTGGAGTGAGTGCTGTAAAATCCTAAAGCAGAGATAAAGCTAAGCTTAAGGCTCACTTGACCATCCCTGTGAAACCATTGAATTTAAAACAAATTCCATTATTTTCAAACCGTACTGATAACATCTATGGAAAATTGACAACAAGGAACACTTCACGCTTGACTTTATTGTTCTTGAGAGTTGTGACAGATCCCAAAACATGGCAACACAATTACAGTAAATAGCAGCATCTGCCATCAAGAACCAAGGCCAGTTTGGCAAGAGAACACCTCACAAGCAAAATCAACAAACGCTACTCTGTCCCATCTAATTACTTTGAAGCAGACATAATGAAACATGCCCAAAAACATATACTGAGCATTATGAGTAGGCTTACAAGAGAGAGCCCAAACTCCTAGCTAACACATGCATACAAACACACCCACAAACATATACAAGGACATTTTATGTAAATTCTGGAAAGGGCTTAATGTCTTAAAAATTGTTAAATCCATACCTACCCATAAATGTTTTGTTCATAGTCATTGAGAATTTAACGACTGAAGCCCTATTATGCCAGACCTGTATGAAACCTAATATAGTAATATTTATGTTTTGCAGCTCTTGCAGCAAGCAAACTAGCTAACACAAAAAGGTCAAGTCCAACCATTTCTGTCCTCCTCTGTTCTCTTAATCGTTCCCTAATTTGTCCAGCCTTTTAGTACCCAGATCGTCTTTTTTCTCTCAAATGAGAAAAAGGGATAAGTATTCCGTACTAGGTCTGGTCACGAGCGAGTGGTTTGATGAGCTAAATGGTTAGCAGCAGAAGACAGCCAATTTACAGGGCAGTGCTGGACGCTGCCCGAGGGATGCTGCAGTCAGCTGCCACTCAAAATGCTGTGAAGCTGACACTCAACCATCTCTCTCACTCTCTCAACCTGTCCATATGTCTGTCTCGCTGTCTTTCCTTCAGTCTGCAGTACCTGTCAGTCTTTTCCACGGTTTTCTCTGTTTTTGCTCGCTATTAAAGAGGGTGATGTGTGAATCAGTAACTAGTTAAAACCATCCTGACCACTGGCAGTAGCCCAGCTCTGAACATGGGAGGTGGTCTCCTATGACAAAGCATTCAAAATCTGTAGCCGGTGTAATGACAAGCTTAAAGCTCTTCTCCTCCAGCCTGCCTTTGATGTCAATTATATTCACATTTCTAACAGCCACCCCCACCCCCAGCATCTCCATTCCCCCCAAATCCCAAATCTACTTTCCACAGCAGGGTAACGCAGGGCTTTGCTGGTGGGGAGACGTCAACTTCCCCCGCTGGGATGCTATCTGACAGTGAAACATTTTAAACCCAAACAACCGCCAGTTTTAGCGCATCTGCTACAAACAATTTGACAAACAAATCACTCTTTCCAGAAAGCCCCTTAAAGTCTTTCATCTGGACCAGAAATGTATGAAAAGCACAATTCTTAAAACGTCCCTACCTCTTTCACATGAGCGGCCCAGGTAGCCAGTTCCGGAGCAGTCGCAAACGTAGCGATTCCAGCCCTCGCGGCAGATGCCGTTGTTCTGGCAGGGATTACTCAGGCACTGCTTGGGCGGCTCTTTGGAACAGGATGGCTTCACCCCCGTGGCCTTCTGCACCTCAGCCAGGCGCCGGACATCCTTGCTCTGGCCGTCAATGAAGAGGTCCCGAATGCAGCCGACGTAGCCGTAGTTGAGCAGGGCGGTCCACACCTCCGTAGGGAAAACCAGTCCCATTTTGTTCTCTGGCAAACCCCCCAGGTAGAGGTTGTCGTCCAGGTCCAGGATCTCGCTCTCTCCCGGGGCGGTGTAGGCCGTGCGAAGCGTGTTGATGGAGATGGTGCCTGAAACGCAACACGAGAGAAAGCTTGAAGATGGTCTCTGGGATTATTTATGGGTCATGCTCACAAACTACCTGCCAAATCAATAAGAGATGTGCTGACAGTGTGTGCTGCAAGCCACTCACACACAGTATTTAGAGTTATTCAACTGGACTTTGTAAATCTCATTCATTTATACAGTAAAACAAAAATTGAAACGCAAAAAGCAAAAAGTGTGTAGAAAGAAAAGAAACATGTGCTCCCAAACCCCCCACAACCCTTTTCAGCCGACCAAACCTCAAAGCCCAATGCAGCCATCTTTTTTTGACGTGATTAACGAAGTGCAGGTTGTTTCTTATACCCTGTCTCACCTTCTGTTTGCCTCACCGACACGTAAACCTGCAAGGAGACTTGGTGTGTTTCCCTGCCGTGATTTATCGCTCTCATTCAGGTTTAATTCTCGATCTGGAGCACGGTAAACAACGGCGGACATGACTGGACTGTAAAGCTGCGGAGGGGAAGGCCGTTCAGAGGGGCCCAGGCCGGGTGATTAATTTGTGTATGGATCTGTTACTCTCAGTCGAGCAGCCGTTGTAGATCTTTAATTAATGGCGGCTGCCTTTGCTACCTGCCCACTAATCTATAAAGCATTGCACTGAAGAGCTACCAGGCTACATGTTGAGAACTATTGGGCGAGGAAGAAAAAATTATAGGAGAGTAATAGGGAAAGGGGGGGGGGGGGGAATTGGCACAGAGTAATAATGTTTATTTTTTTTTAGTGGCAGATGGACACTATGGCTAATATGAAGCTGTGCCTCT
>JAVQIZ010122140.1:0-14864 GCA_036023535.2 Galaxias brevipinnis | reverse complement strand
GTGTGTGTGTGTGTGTGTGTGTGTGTGTGTGTGTGTGTGTGTGTGTGTGTGTGTGTGTGTGTGTGTGTGTGTGTGTGTGTGTGTGTGTGTGTGTGTGTGTGTGTGTGTGTGGGGCAGGTGTGGTGGAGGTGTACCGCGTGACCAAGCGCGTGGAGCTGGGCGTCAAGGCCACGGCGGTGTGCTCCGAGAAGCTCCAACAGCTGCTGAAGGACATCAGCCGGGTGTGGAACAACCTCATGGGCTTCATGTCCCTGGCCAACTTAGCGGTGAGTCACGCATCCACACCCCTTCTAAAACTAAGAGACACACACACACACCCTACATAATGTAACTCGGGGCTATGTATCAATGGCATCCACTTGTTTTGAGACACATGTCCAAATACAGGCTTGCAGACATTCATCTCTTCCCCAAGACTTTTACACATGGACCTTTCGCACACACACCTATCCAGTCTACTGGAAGCTGTATAGCAGTTATACTGGGGCTGAACAATCACCTACAGAATGGCTATTTCTGCTCACATGTAGAGTTGAGAAGCTCTATTCCAGTCGGTTCATCAATATGCCACTGATCGTGTCGCTCGTGTTGTAGTACATTTCCTTTGATTGGACTGCTGGTAGCCACAGCATGAGGCTAAGGAACGGGGATCACTGATAAGTCCAGCAGCGCGCTGCCGGATGCTCTGTGTAGAATAGGAGTGGAGTGGAGATGGACCACCCTTATCCCCGCTGCCTGGAAAGGAGAGAATATTGCTTCTGAAATGCCAGCTGATTATACTGGCCAGTCGAGATAATGTCAGTGCAGAGAGAGAGCGATGAAGGGAGTGAGAGGGAAAAAAAGTGTGTGGGGGGGTAGTAAGCGATTAAGCGTGGGAGAGCTGTCTTGGCAAATTCACCTGTGTGCACAGCGATCTGCCAAGAGACAAGTGAACAACAATTATTGTCAGGTGTCTTTTAACTGTAGCCGCCTCAGCTGTTCACAAAGGTTGCTAACTACAACGTCAATATTGCTAGGGGATGGGAGATGTTGTTTGGTTGTAGAGACATGTTTTCTCTGTTCTTAGAATAACATGTATCACTGATAAACGCTTTGTGTTTCTGCATGTCTAGCCTGATGAAAGCTCCTTAGACTTCTCCTCCTGTATCCTGAGGCACGGCATCAAAAACGCCAAGGAGTTGGCTTGTGGGGTTTGCCTGCTCAATGTCGACTCTCGCAGCAAGGTTAGTACATATATATATATATATATATATATATACATATATATATATATACACGTTTTTTTCTGTTTCATTTTTAGTACCACAAGATATTGTATCTATTTCTTCTATTTAAATGTCGTAGTTTGAACCTTATAAATGATCATGTCTTTGACCATGAACACTTTACAGGGGAAAGAAGAGAGTGCTATTGGACGTCTGTTTAAACGAGTAGGAAACATTGAACTGTCAACTAAGCCCTATTTCACTCTCTCCTACTTGGGCCTAGAGGGACATATTCTGCTGTGTGAATACAGACAAAATGGGGTGCCAAACTGACAAGATTCACCTTCCTTCCACTGTTCTTCTTACTTTTAAGCAGCAGTGGCACAGAAGGGCTGGAAACAGTCAGCTAATCCTATTCTATAATTTACATCCGAGTCAGAGTAAGGTTATCTTCATTTCTGACACTACAAAGATAAGATGATGTAGTAATTCTAATGTGATTGAAATAATGTGGGGAATCAGGGCCGGAACGTCTTGAAAGAGAAATGTTTGACCGTATATAGATACATGTACCTTTGGCACCTCAGGCTGGGCTGTTACATTCTGGTTGAGGTTTGTAGGGTTTCGGTAAGGGTGTGGTTTTTTCATTCCGGGTACAGACTTTACTGCCCCCGTCCGAGGGCCAGCTCTCTCTTAACTTTCTCCCGCTAACATTAATCACCACGTCTTCGAAAATTCCTACCTGTGTCCATTTTCTGACCATCCAGCACATCAGTTACTCTGACTGGAGGTCAATACCTAAACAATGGCAATACGTCAGCTCCTGGCTGGCTACTGGTTGCAATTATGAGTCATACTCGTGTGAACCATTAGCAGTATCTTTTGATTCTGGAGTCTGGAGGGCAAAGTTACCATGATGGTTTTATTCGTTCCCCATGTTGTTTAGACAGTCGTTGATTGATAAGTGAGGTATGGTGCCTATCTGCCTGGAGCATCTCTCTCCTCCTTTTTAATATGACTCTTGGTTGCTTGCTTCCCTCATCCTCCCTCCTCTGCCCTTTTCCTCTCACTCCTCTGGATAGAGCCGAGCTGAAATTATTCCTTCGTTTTCTGTGCCCCTGACATCAGATTAATAACCCACCTTTTAATTATACTTTTGGCAGAGGCACATCGGTGAGAAGGCATTAAAGCCAAATAGAGAATAGCAGTCACTCGGAGGATAATGAAATCAAAGAAGCCCTGTAGACAAAGCAGCTATCACTGAAGCTTTTGTTCTTTAACAGAAAAGAGGAGAAAAGGTTATTATGGTGGAGGAGGTGGGTGAAGAGGGCACAAGTCATCAATGCCAAAGTAGTTTATGCATGGGGAACTACTTTGGGTAGCTGGTCATTGATGGTTGGGATTGTAGTGTCCTGTCGTCTCCAATGAAAAGCTTGTTGATGAGCGGCCTAAATGCCTTTTGCCACATTGAATGTGACAGGGATGGGCAACAAGCAGAAATCCATATTTAGACTTTTTCTTTTTAGTTTTTTTACTTAAAGACTGCATACCTTGTTAAGCACTGTCTAACGATACTTTTAGTCTAATGAGCCTCCAGCATTTCATCTAAATGATGAATAGTAATGAGGGAATTACAAGTGCACAGCACTGGTAAGAATTTCTTTACTGGAATAATTTTGCTGTGCTACTTCATTTGGTATTCATGATCGTCAGATTCAGCAGTACCTCACAAAAAGTGATTGAATTTGTAACTTTACGTTATAGTTTGGTCTTGGCTTGCACTGAAAATGAACCAGCCATTTTAATTAAAGTTCAGTTGACAGAGGATTCTAATGTTTCAGATTTGCCAACAGAAAAGTCCTATTTTCCTCAATATATGTAAGCCCTGAGATGTGTTGCAGAAATTGCCCTTTGCCCATGGCTTATTGCTCATTTACTGTACAGTTTGAATATTTGGGACAATGCATGCTAACACTTCTGACATGCCACTTACAGGCACTGGCTAAAGACAGTGACAAGAAAGTAAGGGTAAATATGTTCCACTTCTTTTCTGACACGGTTGACACCAAGTAGAATAGACGGTAGACCTTAGGTATACACGTTGGCTTGCACTGGGATTGGTTTCTGTTTCTTTAACATTTCGGCGGAAATACCAACAAAAAAGTGCATCTGTGTTAAAACTCCCACACTCCCTCTCCATTTCTATGCAGAGGAGTAGGTAGCTCTCCACAATGTTAGGCATATGCCAATATGAGAGATAGTAAATGGTTAGATTTGTTGTGATCATTGCTAAGCAGCGAACGTTGAAAGAGCAAGAGGAGGGGGTGGGATCACAAAAGAGAAAAGAAGAGTGAGGAAAGCCGAGAGTAGAGGATGATAAGAAGGAGAGGTTAGACCTTTGTACTGCACTTCTGTCTTTCTAACATTTGCCAGCCTTGGGAGTCTTAAGTGAAGGTTTCAGGAAAGAAGTGTGACAAAGGAACAAAGGTACTAAAAAAAGAATTAATTATGCCGGAGAAACCTGAGCTTTAGGAAACCCGAGACTGAAAGTGTCTTTCAGAGCAAGTCTCAACAGGTGTGCACATACACTGTCAATTATGTGGCAGGTGGAGAAATATTAGACTTGATTGTTACTGGGGTTGTGTGTACATTTTGCTTGCATCTCTCTCCTATGTGGGGGTGGAATGAATCACCACACATGACTCATTTCTCTTTCTAGCTTCAGCTCCAATATTCCACCAGGGAAGCAGCGCAACGCACACATTAGCATCTCCGCTTCGCAAATGTGGTACTACAGCACGGCCCATCTCATTGCAAGCTCGTGTCACAGCTCTCTCCCCGGCTCAGTTAACCAAACTGATTCTGTCATCAGCTATATTCAGATTTGGATGTGGGAGAGACGTTCAACTATTTCAATACATTCCACCAAATGTTTGTAATGAATCTATGCAGTGAGTCTTAAAGAGAGTGTTTTGCAGCAACATCATGCTATTACGTTTAAGGAGGTTCCATTGAACGCTGTGGCGTGAAATGTAACATCACCCGCTAACCTTACTTATTCATTCTAGTCTTAGACTGGTATATTTAGGATTAGTCAACACTAAAATTAAATCTAATTTACCACTTTACCATTACCCCATGATTTCTTCTTCACACCATGCTTGTCTCTTTTCTTATTATTGAATTCCCTCCTTTGTAGCAAATAGCAGAAAAATAAATATATCTAATCTGAAACAAATTAGATTTGGGGACCATGAGCGATTTCAAAAAGATGCATTAATTGTATTTGTAAAACATTTATTCTTGTGGGTCCTTATCAGCAACCTTACCAAGTGTACTGGTTCAGTGTATAAAATGTGACTCTAATTTGTGTCCTTTGTTCTTATGTGACCCTCAACAGGCCTTCAACTCCGAGACAGACAACTTCAAGCTGATGTATGGAGGCCACCAGTACCACGCCAGCTGTGCTAATTTCTGGATTAACTGTGTGGAGCCCAAACCTCCAGGCCTCATACTGCCCGATCTGTTGTGATTGCCGGTAGGTCGCTGCCTTGGCAACGCTGCCTTGTTAATCTACACTGGTGAAGTGATGCTGCTGGAACTGGCTGTTGCACATTGTTTGAACTCTTACCTTCGACTGAGAGCAAGTGGTCTAAAGGACCTCAAAAGTCACTGGAAGCCACTGTATTTATTGATCTTTCAATTCCTGCCACCCATCACAGACATAATCCCAAGAACCAAGGCTATAGGGAAGCGGAGCATGTAATTTTCTAATACACTGTATACCTGCTTTCATTGTTACCCTTTTCTATCTCTGAACCCATATTTATAGATTTATTGTAATGCAGGTGAGATATTTGTTATGTCCCTTCTAGTCTTTCTTCAGGATAATTTGATTAGTGTAATATGAAGAAACCACCAGAACATGAAACGGTTAATACCATTTCCTTTTGTCACAGCAAGAATTGCCAAGATAGCGAAAGTGGATGTCAACACTTTTTCGGAATGTTACTAAGAATGTCCAATCATTGGAACTCCTGAGGACTACCTTGTGTGTGTTCATGTGCTGCTTTGTTGCTGTTTAATGCTTAAACTAAGCAAAGGACCCTTTGTTTGTGTCATTCTGAATAGTCGTCTTTTCTACTCACTCGGTCTTATTTATTCTGGACTGTTTTATCATATTGCTGGAATTGAATCCCTCTGGTGACTGGTCTCCAAAATTAAACCATTTAGCTGTCAATATTTAAATATCTTCTCTTGAAAGACTTTAATTTTGCATTTAAAGCCTCAGTGCTTTGTTCAAAGGCAGTGATATTTAAATTGTGTGTGATAACTGCTTTGAAATTTTTTGTGCACTGGTTGATCGGGATTGCTTTGTCATTATTAAGATTGTGGTGGTACAAAGAAATCAATTAAGATTTTGGGACTACAAAGGTTGTTGTTGTATTTATTTAATTGGGTTGGAATTGTTTTAGTGTTTATACTAGCTCTGAAAATAAAATTTTGAAGATTAGAACGTTGAGTTAAGTCAACTGTAAAAAATTGCTTCCGCACTTTGTAAGTATAACATTGAACTGTTGTATTATAATGTCAATAACTACCTGTAATGTGAAGTGAAATGTAAATTAAAATATGAATGTGTAAAACCTGCTATCGCCTTTTATTAAATTACTCATTGACGTAGCCTTCAATCAGCCACTAACTATTTGCTTTACTGTCAAGATGGTGAGCTTTTATCCCCATGTGAGTAATTATTTTTTAAATAGAAATGTTATTTTAAGTGGTGGCGTTACCTTGAATGTCTGCAGTATTTGCAGTAGTACAATTTTCCAAGGACAGATATTGTATTGCCTATCAGAAGAGCTAACCCAATAACATGGCTATTCTCATGCCTAAGTGGCCTCATCTCCATAAACTTTGTAATTAAAAGAATAAAATCTTGAACAATCTTATTATAGCAAGAGTTAGGGAGCAGTTAATACAATGGCAAAGCCGACTAGAGAATACAGAAGCAGTCTTGGTACATTGTCTCTCTTGTGTCCAGGTGTGCGTTATCCAGCATCCATTTTATATCTCACCGTGGCCTAATTGAACATCCTGCTGAAAATGAATTTCTCTCCCCCCACTCACTGGGAGCTCAAGAATTTCAGAAAAAGCACAGAAATCTATTACTAAAAAATGCTGTGTACATTTGAAATCCAGATTGTTTCTCTCCATTTGCATGTACTCTTCATGCCTAGTGTCTGCAATGGTGTGACCACACTTACATGGAAAGGCACTAGAGATTGAAGTGATGCCATACAGTATTGCCAGCTATTCTACAGCTTCAGGCCCTTAAATTTCTCACGCCCATTGTTGATCGCAGTATTTATTAATTCCAACGTATTACCGGAATTTCAAACAATTGCCTTCACTCTTTTTTTTCAAGAGAGTATTTATCCCCTTTAATGTTTAAAAATTCAGTTTTTTCCCTCTTTTAAGATTCAAGCAAGAATATCCCCCTGCATATAAAGCACTCCAGTGCTTCCTGAATGGTGGATCTGAAAGGAAGAACCTTAGATGTGTAAAGAGCAAACAAACTCTTTATGATTTGTCACAGAATCTCACAAAAACTGTAGGATTGCAGACCTAACAGTGACTCTGAGGATTTTAGTAGAATGCTATTTGCTTCTGATTGACCTAGCAGTATAATGACACAGATGATCATACTGCCTGTTTAAAAGACACACGGTGAAATTATTCCTAAAAACACTGAAGATACAGCAGTGACCACCAGCACTAGCTTTTTGTCCAATCTAATCATTCATAATTGGTGTGGTTTAAAACTAAGGCCAAGTGTGAGCAAAATCTAGAGGTCACATTTCAGGAGAAAGGGTGCAATCGCACTATTACAAATGTTCACGCAAACAAATTACTTTTCTGCCTGCTCAAAATGAATTGGAGAAAGACTAGGAGAACACAGAACATTTTCTGGATTTGTTGCACCAGTTGACTTAAAAAATCCCTTTTCAAAGCAATGTTTTGTTAAGTCATTTCATAACACCTATGAGATACCTTCAAAGAGAAAAAAACAAGGGTGACGAATTACAAATCTAAGTTTGTACAATTTGCACTGTTTGTATTTGAATCGCTGTATATGTTTAGTGCATTCACAATTGACCACTGACTCACGTCGAAGTATTACTTTCAGCAAATCAACATGTTTTGTGTCTTTCAGGAGGATTATAACAAATTAGCTAAACTTGAGGAGCACCAGACTGTGTGCCCACTTCCAATCCCACGTCTTTCCTGTTGAGAGGAAGCAGCCTAATGACATCTCATCCAAGTTCCTGTAAGCAGTCTGTTCTGCATAGCCAGTGTGGTTGCCAAGTGCATAGTCCTATGATGCAGTTGCTTCGCTTACTGATTTGGAGATGAATTCCTATACCCTGCTGGTGGTGGTTATAGATGTGTTTATTCTAGGTGCCCTGACAATATAGGACACACATGAATGTGCACACACAACTACACAAAAACAGTTTGAGATGAGGATAGCTTCAGTGCACTGGGAGAATGGGACACAGAACGTGTAATTTACACCCATCAGTTCTGCTCCGTCTCCACCCTGCTCGCCTTGGCCTATCATCACTTGGGTCCTGTGTCTCAGGGTAATGGTGTTGTTTGTGGACCTTTCTGGCTGGAGATCCCTTAGAAGGATGGGCAGGAGACAAATAGCCCTCATCACGGTTGTCTGTTGCTCTGCAATCCGAACACATTTTTCAGGGGTGGGGTTTATGGAACATTTAATGGTCTTTTGTTGACCAAAGCATTGTAACCTGAGGAACATCCTCCACTACATTCCATTAGCGATCTACAGTAAGTGTAAAACTGTGGTTAAGCCTAACATAAAAAAAGATATCTCGGCTTAATAAGCTATTCTGAGATTTTCACACTCATAAAACAGAAAGGTTTTAGACAAAGCACATTCACACAGTTGTATATTAGTAATTTATTTAAATGTATAGATTTTTGAATACAAACAGAGGGATGAGCTATGTTATTACATTAAAATGTCATTAAGCATGAAACTTAAGTGTAAAATTGGCTAACTGCTTATGCTTAAGACAAGGGCATTGCTCACTTGCTACCGTCTCAGTAACCATTTCTATATATATATAAAAAAATATCTTGTGTCTATGATGTACTATTAAATCAAAAATGGATGAAGATGTACATTTCTTTTATTATTGTCTGTCAGCCTCATTGAAGAGGTTTGGGTCATTCCAATACATCATTATATTGCAAACATTTTATTTCTGCACTCTATCCTTTGTTGTTAATAGAGAAATCCGTGGAACGTATCAACACTTCAAAATATTTGGATATAATAACAGCTTATATTATTAATTTACATTGCACCATAACCCAAATCCAAGTGTATACATTTTCTGTAAACTTAGAATAATAAATGCTACCATACAATGAGAGCAGACAGCTGCCCCCCACATTAAAGACGACGGCAAAACTGGCACAATATCATAACATGACAATACGTCTGGGAAAGGACTTCAGTAAGTCACACCGCTGTCAGAATGGTCTCAAGCACCGCCTACATTTCCCAGAATGCTCCTGTAATTTGGATTCCAGGTAGAGTCGAGTCAGGAAAGACCCCTAACACTTGATCTCTGAGCATTTGATCTTGTTTGCTATCTTGCATCTTTGTGGTCCTGTCACTCTTTTGGACCTCTGGGTTTGAAGTAGTCTTGTTCCCACTCAAAGATTTGGAGGGGAAAGAGTTTGTTACGACCTACAGTGTCATTATTGGTAAGACTCCTTCCATACCAGTGCACCAGGGTTCATTAATTAAGCTTCACATAGACTGACATTTACACTCATCTTGCTTTGCATCACTGGCTGGGGGGAACATGCATGACCCTAGAGCCGGGAGGGGAAAAGGATTGGAATGACACAGAGTTGACCATGACCTCTGCTCACTCTCCTCATCTGATCCTCTCCCCTTGATAAGTACTCACATCTCTCCTACATACCCCAGTAGGGAGCCAGGGCCCTGCGGTCCCGCTCATACACATCAGGCACTATCCCATAGGGTGTCTGCACCATTTTAACCGAGTTCCTGCCAAACAATTTTCTCTCATAGTCAATGAGCTGGCGCCAGAAACCTCCGTTGGGCCGGATGATGGGGCGGCGGGCCTTGACCCAAGCGTGGGCCTCGGCCAGAGACACACGGTGGTACTTCATGAGGTAGGCCAGGCAGAGCGAGGCTGACCGGCTCACCCCCGCCGCGCAGTGCACCAGCACCGCACCCCGTTTACGGCCCACACTGTGGATTTTATCAGCTATGGTGTCAAAATACAGGGACAGGGGCGAGTGGGGCATGTCGGCCAGGGGCACTTTCACATACTCTATGTGGGGCCAGTTGAAGTTGGGCAGCTCAATGGTGGCGTTGACCACGCAGGTGATGCCTTTGGAGAGAAGCAGGCTCCGGTTGGACGCCACATTGCCCCGGCTCAGGAAAAGGTTGGGGGTGATCTGGGCAATGCCGCCTAGCAGGCTACCATTGTCTGTCAGTAGCCTGGGAACGGCAGTGGGTACAACAGTGGTACGGTGGTGGTGGTGATGGGGATGGTGGTGGAAAAAGCCTTGGCTGCGGGAACCCATTGAGGAATTGAGAGGGCTTGACAGTGAGACAGAATAGAGTGAAGAGAAACAGCAGGAGGACATTCAGAAGCCAGAGGTCATTGTGGAACAGGAAGACCAGACAGTGTTAGATCTGAAAAACACAAAAAAATAACGATCACATTTTAGGCCTTCTTTGAGATTTTTTTCTTCTCATTCTCAATTTATAACCACACCAGAAAATGTGCACATTTATATCATGGGAGAGTGCCAACAATGCCATTTGCAATGACTCAACCAACTGTAATGTCATAAAATATCCTTTTTGTGTTGGCATTGTACTTGACAGTTATTTCTGGCCAATGCTTTGCTGTGCTCTCCATCTGACAGAGATAGGAGAGATTTGGCAGATTGGCTGTAGCACAGTGACAAGCTGAGGCTGGCTGTATAATGAGGAGAAAAGTGATTAAGTAGGCCCAGTCATATCACAGGGTCATAAGGCATTGCTTGCTGCAAAGCTCTCTTCTCCACAGATTCTTCAATGTGAGGTCTTCAGCGGATGATAAAGATTCACAATTCCAAATGAAACTTGCAAAGGTTGCATTAGCTTTCACCACTATCAAATGATAATTATATTTTGAATTCACTTTGTACATTGCTTGTAAAAAAGCAAAAGGTAAACGGACTGTATAATCATATACAGAGACACCCAAGATTCTAGGTAGCCAAAGGCATGACTGGTCTAGACCCAGCTGGATTCTCTTCTCCGCAGGTGGCATTGCGTCACTGTTGCAGCTTCATACTGACTAGCTCTCCCTGGTCCCACTCGCTGCGAAGATCTGCCTCCCTCTGCCATATGGGCATGAATCCCTTGGAGACACACACACACACACACACCCCGTCTCCTGTTCATCCATTCAGAACTTCTTGATACAGAACCGATCACATCTCTCTTTTCTCTGGTTTGGACCCATTACCTGCTTGCATTCATATTGAAGTTACCGGGAGAGGAGAGTGCAGTGCTTAAGGCACTACCTCACACACTGACATACTTATCCTGGTGCACCATCAGAACCTTGAGCACAAACTGCCAAGGGGTTTTCTCCTTCCCTCTCTGCCAGTCTGGTTAATAAGCCACACAGATCAAATCAGACATATTTAATGTGCATCATATCTGCCGCCAGAGCAGAAAACACCTGCACTGTTTCTTAAGGTGTTGTGGTTGACAAATACACACACACACACACACACACACACACACACACACACACACACACACATACATACAGACAGATTCATCTGTCAAAAACATCACAGGTGGAGCCTTTCGTCTACCTCTACCTTAATGGCAAGAATAGACATGGTCTTCCTCGTACCCGAAATAGCCTTTTACTTTAGTACACCAGAGAATCTCCCCAAGGACTGACACTGCTTTTCCATCAATAAAGCTATCTATCCCAGTCACAGCAAGTTGTTTTTCTCCCTTATTCCCCCGTTAACTCCCCAGCATTGGAATACAGTTGACCTTCTATTCCGAACGGATACACACACAGCAAAGGAATCTATCCTCTCAGCCTAAGCACGGACTCCCTTCCTCCCTGGATGCCAATAACTATGTACTTTGCCTGTTCAGACATGAAATGGTTGCCATGGAACACACTTCAGGGGCAGCTGATTCCACGTTCTCACACATAATTGCTATTAATGATAAAATTGCAAGTACCTGCAATGATTCTGGCAGCAGAACACTATTTTACCATGTACTGTGTGTAAATAACTAGATATACAAGTTAAATATATTATCAACCACAGCATTACCTAAGTGTGCAGCGTACCATATCTAACTAAAGGCACAAGGTCGTCTTATGTGCAGTGCCCAGTGTGGGGCAGTGCTAACAATTAACTTAATAAAACACAATCATCTGATAATTGCAACCAGCATGAAAATACATGTTACGGTAATAGATTGAAGAGGTCAGGGCACACCTTGCAGATGGGTGGTAAGTAGTGGGGGGGGACCAAAACATTTTACGGTCCGTTTCGGAATGCTGATGTTCTGTGGCACTGGGTTTGCTGACATTCAGCCCATCCATTAGGCTATTTATACCCAAGCCTCGGCAGAACATGTGGCCGCAGAGACGAGGTCTACGCAGATGCTATCACCACAGATAAAAGCCTTGGCTGGAAGACAGATAATTCTCTGCCAATCAACTTTGCGATAATGAATACTTCCCCAAAGTAAACATGCTAATATGGCCAATGATTGCCATTTAAGGGGAAATGGCTAATTTAAAGTCAGCCCTTTCCATCCACTAACATCTATTGTTACATCTAAGACAAGGCATGCTCTCAACACTCTGTGGACTTTGTCTGTCTACCAGACACGAGAGGGATGCTCTCTTTAATCTGAACTGCAAACACACAGCAACATCACTCAGTGCACATTCTGTGGCTGTCAACATGTGGATACACATGACAGATTTGCCGTAGCGATCACCTCTCCCCTCTCAGCATGGGGGTATTTTGCATGTCTCTGGTTCCACCTCCGCTAGCTCAAACTGGAAACATGAGCCACCTGTGAAGAAACGCAAATGCCTGAATGGCTGCCTCGCTCATTGGGATAAAGAGAAGGCCTCTATCTGATATTCAGGTTAAGCTTGTGCAGCTGACTTAGCAGCTCATTCACCTTCGCAACGCAAAGCTGATATGTTGGAAAACACTGCAAGTACTTGAATCAACAAGTGTCTGTCTGACTAACTGAGAGGATGTGTAAGAGAACACGCAGTCTCCTTCTTTATCTCTGTTTTTTGCTTTTTGAAATTCATCCAATTCATTCAATGTGAGTGCTCTGTTTGCTGAGAGTGACTCGCAGTCTAAGATGCAGCGAAAAAACACCACCGAGGTGATTGTCTGCACATGGAACCTATAAGAAATATCTAAAGAAATCCGGCATTTGCTATCACCTAAATCAAATACAATTTTTTAATATATGTTGACAAATTGTATATGAGAATAGGAATCAATACAGATGGAGCAGCACCTCAATGGAACACAACTGGAGGCCATTTGTTAGTACTGCCCATGTTTTGCCTGACTATGGATGTGCACACTCTTCTGTGTACAGTATACAGGAACCCTGTAGATAAAGCTGGTTACTTGCGGAATCTTTATTTTCATAGAATACACATACTGTACATACATTGTTATAAGGCATAAACGTCTGTCATTTCTCTATAATTACACACATTATTAGATTTAGTATTGGAGTACACATGGCTGTCACAAAATCAATTACGTTTTAACTGGTGTAATAAATGATGTAGCTAGTCTCAAAGAGAGGCAAGAGTCATTCTTATTTCATTCAATAAACTATATAATTAAGAGTATTTATTTTAAGACTTGCAATTTTATTACTTGCATAGAGTAATTACCGTTGTAAAGCACACCTACCCAACAATGAATAACAGCATGCAAGGGGCATGAAACAGGGACAGCCCTGAACATAGAGCAAATGATAACCCTGACCCAGAGCATTGCAAGCTCTCCTTGGCAAGAGTCGGGTTACTTATAACCCATATAGGCTAAAAGAAAAATTTGTGAAAGCCCAACTCAAGAGTGCATCATTTTAAAGTAATGCCTGGAGGGTCGTATAAAATGTAGTATGACTGCACAACTGTATAATCCAAGATTATCAAAGTGACACGTAGCACAGTTTTATTTGATTTGACACCTTCTTTACATTATATAATGTAGTCATCATGCATAGTATTGCCATTTACCTACCTATAAAAAGTTATCTAGAAAAACAACTCATATCATCACTTTCATTTATGCAAAACATCTCGCATGAATGAGCCCTGTGTGTGTGTGTGTGTGTGTGTGTGTGTGTTTGTGTACGCAGCAAAACCGAAGCAGAGAGAGAGAGAAGAGGAGAGAGTGGGTGAGTGAATGAGTGACACCCTAACCTGTAGACCTAATTCAACAAGGTTACTTCGTCTAGTGTTATTTCTTTAGCGATTGGAAACCATAGTGACCGTACCTAGAACAAAATTAAGGAGCACTGAAGAAACATCACAAAAATCTAAAGAAAACGAAAACAACTTACCCAAAAAGCACTTCGAAATGAGATGCTTTGCCACCACGCTGAAAACGCACTCACTAATCCAGACGGGAATGGATTTGCTGAATGAGAATCTACGTAGCCTATATCACAACACTAAAATGTCAAATAATATAGAACTTCAAGTTTATATGTAGATCCAATAAAAAAAAATAGAGATAAATGCTGCAAACCACGTGTCGACTTAGTGTTGGCTTGGTTTTGTGTTCCCCAGGTCTCTTCACTTGCCGAAACCAGTGTGCACAGGACAGTGTTCTGTACTGGAGTCTGAACCAAAACGGTAGATTCAAGCGCCTCCCCCCTGTAACCATAGCAGGAGTAGGCGGCCAGATCAGAGGAAGTGTATAAAACACAGTGACAGATAGAAGCTGATCAAGTCGATAATATATTATTGCCTAATCCATTTATTGATCGTCTGAAGTATTGCTTGTGAATAAATGCAGGTCACTACGGAAATTGTCCTTACCTACTGACTTAAAAGCGTTACCAACATATCAGTTTTATCACACTATTAATACACGCCTAACTGGCAGGAGAGATGCTGCCACGTTTCTGTAGAAACGTTAAAAGTTAACGGGGGTGGTGCCAAACCAAAATCTCATCACTGCAGGGTCGTGTGTTAAGGGCAAGAAAGCAATAAAAAAAATTTACGTCCTACATGTCGGGTCACTAAACAGCTGTGTCACCATTGTTAACTGCAGCCATTCTTTAACTTGACACCTTCAGTTTATGGACAAAATGCCATTGTTGGAGGATTCTCTGAATATCATTTTGCATTATGGTTGCATTGTTTATGGCAACAAAGACAAACAAAGGTCAGAGAAACGCCTAACAGCGTCTGCAGGACACAAGTTGAACTTGTCACATTTAGATAACATAACAAGCATATTTTAGTTGAAAATATAACTATATATGTTGTTACA